>JARHVA010008001.1:80000-155000 GCA_037957365.1 Torreya grandis | reverse complement strand
AATCTAATGAACGTATAAGTGTTTATTAAATATTTTTTAAAAACTACTTTATTCTAGTAAATCCCTGTGGGGATGTTACATTGTGGTATCAGAATTATGTCTCAAACTGTAAGACTTAATGAGTCTCCTAACATTTTCATATTCTTTTGTTACCAGGATAAGGAATGGTGCAAGCAATAACATCAAGTGAGAATACATCTAATGTTAATTATAATAGCCCTTCATTTGATTCTAACCAATTTTTCATGGAACAAGAAACAAAGTTTGATCAGATTCTTGTGACCATGAAAGAAACTAATGATAGATTCCTATCCCTAGAACAAGAAAATCATGGACAAGAGGAAGAATCCCATTAGGATTAGCTTTAAAATCATCTTTCTGAGTAGTAAATTGTTCAAGAGTAGAGACATGAGGAAGTTCCTAAAGACGTGAGAGCACATGAAGCTATAGAATTGGAAAAGGATATAAAAAGTTTAAATCCACATAAATTTGATGGAACCATTATGGGAGATGGATCTTAAGCATAGTTTATTGAAATAGACAAGTATTTTGAGATTCAAAACTACTCTAAGGTCACCAAATATATTTGGGGAGCTTATTAGTTAGCTGGAGAAGTAGTTATGTGGTGGGCCAAAAAGAAGTTCAAAATGAGTCTAAACTTGACCACCAGTACTTGGGAGTATTTTATGACAATATTAAGATCACGGTGGATTCCATAGTTATATTTTGACCAAATGTTGATATAATTTCAAAATCTAAAGAAAGGATATTTGTTGGTAACTGAGTATTGGGAATAATTCACCAAATAAAATATGTACCTCAATATTAGGTAGATGAGAGTTTTAAGATTAGGAAGTTCATCATGGGATAAAACACTAGATTGGTGGAGAGGTTGATGTTCATAGACAATCTACCATAGACCAAATATTTGAGAAAGAATTCAAGTACAAGTAAAAGTTAAAATTTCTTGCTCAGGTCAAGGACAAATTCAATAAAAAGTTTGGAAGTTCAAATCCAAATTTCAAAAACAAGAACTGGAAGCAGGAGAATCAAGACTCAAAAATTTAGTTTAGTAATTAAAATACTAGATTCAATAGTTGTTCAAGTATCAAGAAATTGGGTAATGGTTCTAAGGGTGGTTTTAAGGGAAACCAATAATTTGATAGGAAGGGACCACTGGGAGGTTACTTCATCTATGAATGTGACCATTTTATGCATGAATACACCTAGGATAAGTTTAGAAACAAATGTTCTGTCTTGCAACAAAGGAATTTTTAGCAATGTATTCATGCAGTGGTTGATGATCGTCAAGTCAAATTCCAAGCTTTAGCATAGAATTGTCATGTATTTTATTTGAATACATAGTTTCCATTTATATATATACAGGGGCTATAAAATGTTTTATGGTTCTTACAATTCTAAATAAATTGTCTAGTAAAATTGGTGTAATGGCAAATGCATGGTTGGTACAATATTGGAGTGAATCTAAAGTCAAAGTTGACAAGTTTTTTAGTAGGGTAAAAAATTGGGTTGTTAGAATTCACAATTGTTTTAGATATTTATGTAGTACCACCAGGGTCATATGATGTGATCTTAGGATTCAACTAGCTTCCAAAACATAAAGCCAAGGTTGACTATTATCTGAAAAGAGTGGAGTATCTTGATGATTCTAGAAATCAAATACTAATTTAGGGTGAGAAAAGGGAGTTAATGTTGAGGAATATTTATGCAATGCAACTCAGTAAGGCCCAAGGTAAGGGATATCAAGCATTTATTTTCAAGATTAATAAAATGAAGGAAACTAAGGAACCATAAATTAAAGATTATGCTTCGGGATTTTCATGATGTGTTTCCATAATAATTTTCAGGATTTCCTCCTAAATGAGAATTTGACTTCTCTATTAATATCAAAATATTATTTAAACTTTAATTTAAGGATTTGTATCAAAATACAACAACTAAATTGGTAGAATTGAAGGCACAAATTTAGTAATTATTATCCAAAGTGTTGATTAGACCAAGTGTATCATCATGGAGTCTAATAGATATTTTTTAAGAAGAACAATGTCAATCTTTGAATTTTCATTGATTATAGAATGTATAATAAAGTTACCATCAAGAATAGGTATCCACTACCTCAAATAGCTAACTTTTTTGATCAAATGTGAAGAGAGACAATCTTTTCTAAGATTAATCTTAGAGCAAGATATCATAAGTTAAGGATAAAACATGAATATATTCTAAAAATGGAATTTAGAACTCATTATGGGAATGAAGAGTTCACAATATTACCATTTGGGTTGATGAATGCACCTAAAACATTCATGAATCTCATGAACAATGTGTTCAAAGACTACCTAGATCATTTTGTTTTGGTCTTTTTAGATTACATTATGATTTATTCCAAGGATGAAGAAGAGAATCTTCAACATCTTGATCTAGTTTGGTAATGTTTGTGAAGGAAAAAATTATATAAAAAATTATCCAAGTGTGTATTTTTCCAAAATAAAGTGCAATATTTGATACATATTATCTCAACAGATGGCATTTTTTTATTCGACTAAGATAAGAGCCATTATGCAGTGTTCAACACTAGGGAATGTGCACACGATTATAAGTTTAATGGGATTAGTGGGATATTATAGGAAATTCATTTTGATTTTTTCCAAAATTTATATTACAATGACCTCTTTGTAGTGTAAGAATCAGAATTATATATGGTCAAATAAATGTGAAATAGCTTTTCAATAATTGAAATAAGGCTTACTTTGGCAATAGTGTTAGGAGTTCCTAATCCAAATGGTCAATTTTCAATGATCATAGGTGCATCTATGGATGGACTAAGATGATTCCTTATACAAGATGGTACAATAATAGCTTATGAGTCAAGGAAGATGAACCCTTATGAGGTGAATTATGCCCTTCATGATCTTGAACTTGTATTAATTATTCATGCTTTGCAAGTTTGAGGACCTATTTGTTGGGAAAACCATTTGATCTCAATACTTTCAACTTCATACTCAAATACATTTTCTCCCAACCAAATTTGAATGCTTGTTAGAGGCAGTGGTTAGAGTTTTTATCTAACTATGACTTTGATATTTATTACATCAAAGGTTAAAAGAATAAATTATCTTATGCCTTGAGTCATAGAAAGTACATAGTAGTTATATCTACTATAAAGAGTAATTTCAGGGATCATTTCATTGAATGATCACTGGGAGGTGAATTCTATGATCAAGTTAGGAAATATCTATTTGAGAATTCATAGAATCCTGGGTATAAATGATATAACTTAGAAAGTGATGGTCTTCTACATTATAGCATAAGGATGTATGTACGAGATCAGAAAAAATTGAGAAGCATAATGTTAAAGGAACTACACAACACCCCATATTCAGGACATCTAGGAGTAACCACGTTTATGGTAGAGCTTATACTACATTATTTTTATAAGGGAATCAAGAAAGATTTAGTGTACTTTATATCACATTCTCTAGAATATCAGTGATTGAAAGTTGAACATGTGCATTCAGTTAGATTTTTATATCCACATGACATACCTAATTAGAAATGGTAGGTGATCAATATATATCATGTAACATGCATGCCATGATCTTGGTTGTAGTTGATAAATTAACCTAGGTAGCACATTTTATCTGAGGCAATTTGGTAGATGATGCACCAACTCTTGAGTAAAGATTTGTAAATAAATTGTATCGATTATATGTATCTATATAGAATATTATATTGGATCATAATTTGATAATGAATTATATATTTTGGTTATCTTTGAGCTTATTTTTTGGTATGCAACTAAATTTTAGCATAACATATCACCCATAAATTGATAGTCAAATTAAATGAGTTAATCAGGTGTTAAAGGATACTATTCATATGTATTTCATGGATCAATAATATAAATGGGAATAATACCTTCCATTGGTTGATTTTTCATACAATAAATCATACTAATCTACTTTGAAGATGAAACGGTTTCAAGCACTTTATGGGCAAAGGTGCAAGACACCAATCAGTTGGGACAAATTGGAAGACATGGTATTCTTTGGACCTAAAATGATATTAAAAATAGAGTAACATATTAAAATAATTAGGTAGATATTTTTCAAGGCCACTGATAATAATAAGATCCATGCTAATTTGATGATAATAGCTAGGAAGTTTGTAGTAAGTGATAAAGTATTTTTTTGAGTTAAGCTGCAAAAGAGCTTGATTAAATTTGAGAAGTCATCAAAACATTCACCAGGATATGTGGGACCTTTAAAGATTTTAGAAGTGGTCAATCATGTAGTGTATAGTCTTCCATTACAATCAACCCTAGATCTATTACATAATGTCTTCCATGTATCTTATCTTAAGAAGTATATGGCTGATATTTCACATGTGTTGGATTGGAATGCTTTGTAGGTTCTAGATCCTAGGATGGTCATGGTAGAATCAATCAAAGTAATTGACTCTCAAAAACTTTTTCTGAATAATAGATAAGTGTCCATGCAAGTTCTTGTGGAACAATACTTTAAGTATAGTGCTATTTGGGAGAACTATAATGAGTTATACAATCTATTTACATATTTTTTTTCCTTGATTTGATACTAGATATTATGTTTTTATTCTGTTAAACTATGTTTTTTATTTAAAACTATTATTTGAAAAAGTATCATTGGGAAAATGATGAATTTTAGGGGGAAGGATGTTACATCTTGATTTTCTCACTAAATTAATTTTCTTGATTATCCCTTGATCAATAAATCTATTTAAATTGATTGTTAGTTTTTTTTTAAATTATGTCATATGTTGTTATGGGACATATGTATGCTTCTTAGATTACATGAGTTCATTGTTATGACATGATAAATTATGGATATTATACATAATGATTATGTTATATTTGTTGTCACAGCATTATTTTATATGTATCATGATATGCTTGACTAAATACCTTCTTGTCATGAGATGGATACATGAGAATTTATCCCTCAGAACATGATGGAGGGAGAGCATCACTGTAGTAGGTGGCATAGATGGAGATAGTGAAATAATATAGAGGAACTTCTAAGACCCTTAAACACACGAAATTAGATTAAAAATGCTATATGTATTGTGTGTTTGAATTATTAGATATTAGAGTTATATGTTGTAAATGTTAGTATGTGTTTATCGGATAAATCTTGTATGTGATTGAATTTTGTATGTATACTTAGTACCTGATGTTGTAATAAGATTACATGAGGTTAATTTTCTTATGATGTCTATGATTTTTGAGAGTAAATCAAATAAAATATATCTAATTGCTATTATATATAGAATAGTATAATGTATATAAAAATGTCATTGAACATTTAGATTACTATTATTGATATTCGAGAATATCAATATAGTTTAAACTATTAAAAATTCTCTCTCTCTCTCTCTCTCTCTCTCTCTCTCTCTCTCTCTCTCTCTCTCTCTCTCTCTCTCTCTCTCTCTCTCTCACACACACACACACACACACACACACAACATATATATACACTAGTAAATGATTAAAATAACTATCTTTTTATAATTGGAATCAATTGTAGATTTATGTATCTTTTTGATAAAGACATAGTTACCCTTATTTTATTTTATAATCAAGGAGATTAAACTATCCTAAAAATACTAGCCTAAGAGTTAATTTAAATCTAAGACTAGTGTTTGATTGTCATGCTTGAAACTATGCTAAAATTAGAATTATAGATATCATTATGTTAATGACTAATGTAGACTTAAGTAGTGGATATACTCATGGCCTTATAGTGAAGTGATCATGCAAAAATTTCTAAACAAAATAAAAGTTATATAATATTGAATAATGTTTGAAAGAGAGATAAATTGTGGATTCTAGTATGTTTAATGGAAAGATTACTGTGGATTAGTGTAGTTTAGAGGAAAATTTAGATATTGTGCATGGACTATGAAATGAGTGAATAGTGGCATAAAAAGTTTGAATAGAAGGAGCTCGGCAAGGAAAAGGAATAAGGAGTTGTTGAAGGAAAGGAGATACACAAAAAAGAAAGGAGGAAAAATACAAAGCAACAAAGCAAAGGGATTTCATGTTCTTGGAGTTTCAAACAAAATCATTGAGAAGGTTGGTATTGTTATTACATTTAATTGTTAAAGGAAATTCTATGTATAATTATGATACTTAGGTTTAGGTAAATGGAATATAGTTTTGAATGGATACAGGCTTAGCCCTGTGGATGGATTTACAACTTCATTTAACACTACAGTTTAAATTTCTTTCAATTTTATATCAAAACACTTAGGATTTCGGGATAATGGTTTAGCCTTGTGGATGGATTTACCATCCATAGAGCTAACCCATTATCCCCAAATCCAAAATGTTTTGATATAAAATTAAAAGAAATTTAACCTGTAGTGTTAAATGAAGTTATAAAAATAAATGGCATATTCCCTAATTTAGGATAAATATGTTGACAAGTGTTGTCATTGATGTCAAATATTGATATCATGTGTGCTTTGATGTCAAAGGTAATGAAAAAGTGGTGATGTCATGATGATGATGAGTTTGATCTTGAAGTTTTACAACGAAGGATTTGGATGCATATGAGCTAAGGTAAGTATTAACTAAATTTTACCCCAAGTCAAATTTGGGTCAACCCATACTATTTTAATATTTTAATAAGGTCCCCATGTGTCTTATAGGGTGTCATGTTGGTCTATTATCTTACTCATCCTCTCCCTAACCCTTGTTGAAGTCCACCCTCTGTGTTAGGCTAGTCAACTAATGTCAAAAGATGGTCAACCATAGGAAAGGTAGTCAAAGGGTCAAATTGTGTTTAACGTGTATTAAGGTGGTACTTAAATTTTTTTAATATGTTTAAAATTCATAAATTGGTTATAGCTTATGTCTCATGTGGAAAAAGGGGGCATTTTGGTCATATTTTAGCCCATTTAATGAATTTTATGAATTTTCATTTAAGTAAATTTGACACCAACATGATTTTAAATCTGGATCATGTTAGTATCATGTCAATAAAATTTATTTGTTATAAAGTAAGTAGTTATGTTCAGTGGATGGCAGTTTTCCCTCAAAAATAGGATCTTTTGGCACTTGTAAAAACTTATCAAGTCCATCATCAATTAAAAATGTGTAAAACATAACTCTTCACCTCCCATAATAAATGCAAATTCCTAGTTTTCAATAATTATTCAAAAAAATTCACCTACAACATGTTTTCCTCCATTTTTGCTTGGCAAGTAAAGGATCAACTTCATGCACTTTGCATGGGATGTACAAGTGGAATTTGGAGGAGTGATTATGGGGGTGGATATTAAATTAATTTAAATTAATTTTTATAACAATAACTTGAGATTTGGTATATCCTCCTTTATGAATAATTAGTTTGATTATAGGCAGCTTTTTAAGCATGTTCAACCATGAGGGGGTCACTAGTTGAGCTTGTCTTAGAGTTTATTATTTTGGATTGATGTATTTGTGTGTTTAAGGTGTCTATAAATTATTTTAAATATATTTCCATGATTTTTATTATTTTTGAGATTTTAATTGTTTGATAAAGTCTCTTCTAGGTTTATAAAATGTCTAGTTTGCATTCATAGTCATCTCAATTGAATTGAAAATGTTTCCTTCACATTAGATATGATATTTTTATGCTTTTTTGGATATTATTCCAGTGTATTTTAGGAATTAAAGTGTTAAAAATTACTCTTGAGGTGTTTTGAAAGCATTCCCTGCATGTTTCCTATGATTTCATGATTTCCTTGCATATCACAGTCAAAAACATCACCTACAAAAGCATGCTGACATTAAAAGTGAAATTTGAGGTTGTTATATGGTAATTGAACTATTGGGACCTCTAATGTACATTTAAATGTTTTATGGAGGCATTTAGGTGCTATAAAATTACATATTTGGAGAATGAGCTTAATTCTACCTTTATAGTAGAAATAATCATCTACAACTAATGCCATAGATATGCCTTCTGGAGGTGTTCTAATAGTTGGTCAATCCATTTTGAGATAATTTTCCATGTAAAAGTTCTAAACAAAACCTCTTGATAATTCTATTTGACTAAGAATGGTGTCAAAACATCAAATGGGAAGTTGGGCTGTGATCAGGCCTTTCGTTCCCAAATGACCAAATAGAGGTCCATAAGGTTTTGTATGACCTATTTAAGATTTATTCCTATATTAATCATATATTAAAAGGCCTATGACAATTTTTAGAAGAAAATTATGAGTGGATATTGGATTTTTCATGGTTTAAGGATGGCTAAAAAATCACTAAAACAGGGTAGTGATATCTACAAGACATTGATCAAAATATTAACCTTGCTCTTCATTATGGTGTTATAAGTTATTAAATTAAATTTTAATGATTATTGGAAGATAATAGGGCATGAGATAATGATAAATACAATGTCTTAAACACAAATTCATACTCTTCTGTCTGTACAGAGGACTATGTGGAATCACTTATAAGTAGAAAGGGCAAAGTTTGTGAAATATGTATAACCAAGAATAAAGTGAATAAATTTTATTATTTTTGATAAAATAACTACCTCAAAATCATCATAAATATCCATTAAAAAATATATTCTTCACCTAAACACACCTATAGGCCTAAAATGAATGAAAGATAACCATCTATAGTTGGGACAATAATAAAGTGAAATGATGGACCTTTGAGGAGTCTTTAGGAACTTCTAGGCTAAAGGAGATATCAATTTAAAATATAATTACTTGGGAGACATAAATAGTTTTTAAAATCATGAATAAATATCAATTTCATGCCATTATCACCCTAAACTCACCTACAAGTAGGGTCCTAAGACTGTCTCAATCTATGAAAGATAGTGAAATAATTAGAAGCCCTAAAGGGCCAAGATGCTAGGTTTGAAATATGGGATAACATTGGAATATAAATTTGAGTCAAAAATTACTATATAATTTTTTTAAACATTGGTCAAAATTTCTGAAGAAATGTACCTGAAAGGAGATACCATGTTCATTGTCACAGTTAGACAGGGTCATAAGCAAGAGAGCGACATGATGAGAGTTTGGTGCCCAAAGAAGGAATAAGGAGTTTTAAATAGTGTGATAAGTATTAATAATGATAAAATAAATTAAATAACATATACAAGACACTCTCAGGTCACTGAAGCTCTTTCCCACAAGAAAAGTAGGCTTAGTCCGTTTAGGCAGGGTAAGGAAACCATTAGTTCAAGAGGTGAATATGAGATTCTACTTGGGAGAGAAATTTTGGGTGAATACCTAGACTCAAAAAGAATTAAGTAATGGTGAGTAAAATTAATTAATAGTTTTTATGCATCAAATAAGTGAATAAAGAGCATTCATAGGGAGGTTTAAATAAAACATGTAAAAAAAAAAGGTTTTTGCCCTTCTTTTTAGAACATTAAGATGGTTAGACCCATTAACCATGGAATCAAAAAAAAAATTGGTAAATTTGGTCATTATTACCATATTTATATTCTCAAATACTCACTTTTCATAGAAATATAGGCCTAATACTCTCTATTTTGTTTGAAAGCAGGGGCAGTCCCTTCATGCATAAGAATGGTAGTTTTGGGGAAAAGTGGTGAATTGATGATCTCAAAGAAAAAACACCAAATAAAGGTTGTATAATATGTAAGAAACATAAATTAAACTAATAAAACATTTTATAAGGCTTTAAAGTAAATATGGTACCCTAGTCAACAAGGGTTACAGTCAAGTGTGAAGGAAAGCCTTAGGGCTAGAAGCCAAATTGGATGTCATATGCATTTTAAACCTAATATATGATTTGAAAGTGATAAATTAATGTTTATATAGGTATTTTATGTGTTTTAAATCCATCACATTCCAAATATAATCATTGGAAGGTCAAGAAGAGCTCAAAGATATAAGCAAACTTATTGGCAAGGTCTAGGTCTAAAACCAAATAGGGGTATGTTTCCATTTCAAGCTTTTAGAAATCCATTATAATGGTTGGAGGAAGTTTATAGGGTATATATAGATATTTTACAACTATTTTTTTCAAATAAAGTCTCTACAAAGCCATTTTAGGCTTAGGAATCATTCAGACCCTATCAAGAAGCAAAAAATGAGCTCAAATGTCAACTTGAAGAGCTTAGAACTTCCACCAAGATTTTCATCAAACATTGAGCCATTCAAGGAAGTTGAAGGAGGTCATTCAGGAACCATAAGTGGAATTTTATTATAATTCTAATGTGTCATGGCTATGAATTAATGCTAAGAATGAAAACCACTTCAAAACCCTTACAAACCCTCCATAGTGACTCGATTGGGAATATGAGGAAATATGAGCATCCAAAAGGTATGGATGTGTCATTAAAACACTTGTATGATGTATAGGAATCTCCACATATTATTATTATTATGTTACTTAGGTGTATGAACCTATATAAAATAGGTTAAAATAGGGCTGAATTTAACCACTTTTTGTGTTTTGTAGGCATAGTGAACTTACAGGATACCCAATCACTTTTGGAGGAATGTTTAGTACTTTTTATAAGTCTTAATGGTAATTGGATCAAGTATAAGCTATTAATTATTCCTAATATTTCTCCCATTTTAGCCAATAAAGTGAACCAACTAGGAAAGACGTTGAGAAAATGGCAAATCTTCATTTGGAAAGCCTTTTAAGGTTTATTTCTTGTAACTAATTAAATATAAGCTTAGTACACATGTCATACCTATTATTTTATAGATCATATTGTAGTTTTGAAGATTTTTTAGATGCCAAGTGTGAGAGGTGTGTAGAAAAGGGCTATCTCGAGACTACCAAAGATGATTATGCATGGCTAAATGATAATGAGTGGTTTAGGACCTCACAAATGCATTGGAGGATTTTCTTGTAACCTATATTACTCAAATACATCATCATAGCTGATCAATTGTAGTTATAAAGAAATTTTAGGAGGCTAATCATGGAAGGCAATTTTCTATGCAAAATAAGGAGTTTCTTGACATTTTATAGGTCCTAAGTGATTGGAAATGACCCTTTTTCTATTTATGTTGCATGGATCACCACATGTCCTTGAAGACATAAAATTTAACTAATTTTATCTTTTTGAAACTTGTCTTTATGTCTCTTGGACTCCCCTTCTCTCTCTCTTCCTCAAAGATCTATAAGTTGAGCCATTTTCGCCATTATAAAGGAGACCACAATTGGTATGGTGAAGCCTTGATAAAATGACATTACAATTTTATTTTTAACATTTAATAAAATTCTAATTTTGGGCTGTGAACATTTTGTCTGAGTGTGTGAGTGATGTATAGTGGAGCTAAGTCATAGTATCATCCTTACTCCCTTTATCCTTCATGTTTAATCAAGAGTTCTGATGTTAACATGTCGTGTGAAGTTTTTTTAATGTACTAAGATATATTTAAAGTATTTAACTATCTCTATGGTATAAAATCTTCCCCTAGGTTAAGTATCTTGTTGATTTTCCCAATCATGCTACCTTCACAATGAAACGCTATGTTAGGATCCTTTAATGCATGAAATTGGTCTTGGAAAGGATTTTTTCTTAGTAAAGGTATTATATTATATGGGATATAAATTTTTGTATCACATCTTTATTGTATTTTTCCATTTTATGTAAGATTCTAACCCTTTTCACAAATAATCATTAGATTAGGTGATAGACATTTAGAGATGAATTCAGGGAGCTAACCTTTACTATCCTATAGATTCATATATCTTACAAGTTCCTACAAAATTGAGAGATGATTCAATGTTGCATAAAATATATGGATATTCATAGAGTGTCCTAGGGTGCACAGTTTGATGGCAATAGTTTTGGTATGCCCAATGGGACAATTGGTCCTAATTTTTTCATGTCAAGGTGAATGCTAGTCTTGACAAGCCCAAAGTTGAAGAAGTGTTTCTAATATAGCATTTTTCAACTCCAAAAGGTGAGAATATATGGTTGTAGATCATGTTTTCCATATTATACTTTATGGTCCTCACTAGATCATCTTCTAGTAGAGTTTTCACTCAAGTCCCTCTACCTAAAACTCCTCTTGAAGAACAACATCCTAAACCATTCCTAACTTTTAGAGATCCTAAACAAGAATGTTTTTAAGAGGAAGAAGAGGAGGTTGAAGAAATATTAGATCAAGAGGAAGGAGAAGAGATGGCTAAGAAACATATTTCCTATCCTTCAACACCTAAAATCCAATTAACCTTCCTGCATATGATCGTATTCACTACCAAAAGTCTCCCTCATTTCAATGGAGAAGGTCCTATTACCCCATACAAATGCATTAGGGACATTTAAAGCTTTTTAAACTTCCACAATATCACCCAAGCTAATATATATATTATATTAGTTTCCATGTCTCTAAAGGGTAAGGCACTTGATTGGTATATAGCTTTGGAAGGTGGTTGCATTGCTAATTGGGATGACTTTGGGGAATTGTTGGTGAGTAGGTTTGAGAACAAGAGTGATCAATCTTCATCAATACACCAATTGAATGTGATAAAGAGAGGTCCTAATGAATCCATGAGACATTTTAATGAGATATTTCAAAGAACGTGGCGTAGGCTACCACTTATCATGAGGCCTCCTCCAAGATTTGTGTTCCCCACTTATTTCAAGGCTATTGGAACCAATGTGAAAGTCGTGTTGCAATGAATGGGAGAATTTACTCTACCTGAGGCATATGAGATGGATATTGAAGCTGAGAATAGTTTGATACAAGCTAGGATATTAACCCCTAGATTTCCCATACCCTTGTCTCATAATTTAGTTGAAGCTCCAAGTTAAATTTCTCAATACCAATGTCAAGCCCAAACCAAATCCTAATAAGTTTGATAATGTTATAGACAAAGATGAAATGATTCATTCATTAGAAACTCATCTCAAACAAGCTCAATTGCATATAAGTGTTCCACTCAATCCCCAATACTATCCTTCATAAATCTATAGACCTCCACACCAATACAACTACCAAGGAAGAGGACAAGGTCAACAAGATTTCAATCGGTATCCAAATGCATATAGTCCTAATTCTATTCCATCTACAAGGGCTATTGTTCTAGTCCATACTAATTTTTACCAAGGAGAAGAACATATGGATCATTGGGGACAATCTCAAGGTCAATTTGGGTATGATGGTGGAGAATGTTATCATGCTTTGGTGGCACAAGAAGGAACCACTCCTTGCCTTACATTAGAATAAAAACATCTCATGCAAGTGAACACTCATGGAGAAGGTAGTAGCCAAAGTACTATTATCATGAACTTTCAAAAGGAGGATGACTATGTGTTAAATCAAACTACATTAGTTGAAAAAAACACAAAATCTAAAAAGAGAGATATGGGAGAGTTTATTGAAGAACATGTGACCCCAAGTGATGCATTTCAAAGGCCACAAGATGTGAATCCTAATATAGCACCTCCTACTAGTCACATTCCTCATCAACGTCAGAATGTAAGTAAGGTTGTCAAGCCTACAATGCATCAATTTAAATATTACTCACTACCTCCAACAATGAAAGAAAAGGTAAATATTTCATCTATAAACATTATTGCTCTCTGAAGAATACCAAGACTAGCATATCTCTTTGAGAAGTCTTGGAAATGCCTGGTCAAAATGAACTCCTATGAGAACAACTTGCCAATATCAATATATCCCCTCAAACTCCAAGGTATCATGGTGTGGCCCTTGCCAACACACCAAATCATGTCCTATAACCCTCCACAAAATATGAAAATCCTCCACCTTTCTATCTCACACTCATTGTATGATACAAATTGGTTCACAATTGTATTTGTGGATAGTGGGGTTAGTACCATGGTTATGCCTAAGGTGGTTGTAGCTAAATTGGGGTTAAAATATGAACCACATAGCAAGGGTGTGTTAAAAATTGATGTAAATCCATCCAAGATGGTGGTATTATTTAAAGAGTTGAATTTTTTTTACATGATTGTCCAAGATTCCCCATTATGTAAGATATTATGGTGGTGGACCTCCCAACTCACTTTGTTATTTTCTTGTCAAGGGATTTCATGGCTAAAATAAGAAGATATATTTTTGTTGATTGGACTTTTGTAAATTTTAGAATAAGGTATGGAAGAAAGGTGACCATAAAAACATAGCTGTTGGAAAGGTTTCATATTGAACCATATGTGGAGTCAAGTTCAAATCAGAATTGTGTAAATACTAAAGATGAAGAAGAATGTGTTATTGATGGTGAAGCATCCTCTCCTCTTGAAGGTATTTTTGACCTTTTCCTTGATGATTATGGTACTAAAATATTTGAGCAGGATCCTTATGCATCCATGTAAGAGATTGATCTGGGTACTTATTGTTTACATGAGGAAGATACTCCTATACCCTGACTTACAAATGAAGATCATAAAATAGAAGAGGTATGTCCTAATTTACCTATCCCTCCTAAAGATGAGAAATTACTTGTCCATGATTGTACTGAGTCCCATGTAGCCAATAATCAGTCCTCTCCATCTTGTTCTCTACCTAGTAAAGCTGGTTCTCCTCCAAGGCATTCCATTGCTAGTTTTAAAGATTATCTTATTGGCTACCAAAAATACATGATAGATCTTTATACTAGATATGGCGATGATCAAGTCATTCCTAGTTTTTATATTAGGAGTGTAAATAATGAGTTGGAACAAATAAAAAAAGAGTGGATACCTATAAAGGAGGCTAATTGGTCAAATTACACCTATGAGGTGCTTGAGGTTTGTAGCCTAATTTTCAATCTAGAGGAGAGATTGAGAGCCCATGAAACCAATCCATCTTGGTAGTCTCAAGATGACCCAAGTTCCTTGTCCATTTCCCAAAATTTATTTTCTTGGGAATCCATCCAAAAAAGTAACCAAAAGAGGGAAGACATCATTGTGGAATAAGTCAACTTGTGTGGATAATATTGTGAAGAAGGAATAGAGGTTTCATATTGGCTAAATGATGAAAAAGATATAACTTCTTGTGAAAATGATGATCCTTGTGTTGAAAAGGATTCCTTAGGACTTCTCTTGTATCTTAAAGAAGAAATGTTTTCTGTCATTATTCTTTTCCATGTTTCTGATCAATCAAAAGATAATGGCTTGTGGAAGACAATTGAAGATTTATGCAATGAATTTGAAATCCAAAAGGGGCCTAAAAGTCCTATAGAATTGACCACAAGCCATGGCAAGCTAGAAGTTGGAAAGAAGGTATGTGTTGAGGAGTATTATCACCAATAGTGTTTGGATAATGATGGAATAATATATGGCTGTCTTAGGCCTCTTGAAGGTGATATGAAGATTGATCCTACATTCACTCATGAAGTTGCCTCCACCATCATCAAAGAGTAATTAATCAAGAGATACTTCCAAATTTATATGATACAATACTTCTTGGAGAGTTTGAAGAAGGTGTGACAATTTAGGAAGAAGATGAGGTCTATCAAGGAGACATGAACTTGCAACAACCTATCTTATATATGGACATGTAAATTTTTTATGAGGAGATAAGAGGGAAATAATGTGAGATGTGTTTTCAAAACTAAGAGGACTTTAGGTACTTGGGAGATCTATTTGAGATGACTTCATCAAGTGACATGACAAGTCAAGGAACAAAGAGAAAACATGAGTCATCTAGCATCACACCCAAAAGGAAACATAAATGGAATTATAATTCATCTAATGATGAGGGAGATTCAAGATACTCCCATTTTTGTATAGGAATGTATTATGATCAAGATGAAGTTACATACTAGTTTGTTTTTAGTTGTGATTTGTGTTCCCTAAGTGCTTAGTAACACAAGTGTGTCTTTGTTTTGTGTTTTGCTTTTATCTTGTGTTTGTTGTTCTTTATTTGTGTGTTTTATGTAATTTCAGTTGTCTTGTGGTAGATTAAATGTTTTTTAATGTCAATATGAGTTCTCATATGCATGACTCTATGCCCAATGGAAGGATTAAGCAGCTAGTCTTAGGCATAGTTGGCATGCCACCCCTAGGAATCACTAAGAATGTTGACCAAATTTGACCCCAAATAAAATTTAGGTAAAATATGACTCTTTTAATATTTTAATAAGGTCCCCATGTGTCTTATAGGGTGTCATCTTGGTTTATTGTCTTACTCATCCTCTCCCTAACCGTTGTTGAAGTCCACCCTCTTTATGCTAGGCTAGTCAACTAAAGTCAAAGGTTGGTCAACCCTAGTAAAACGGTATTAAAATGAAAAAATTGTGTTGAAAGTGTCTTAAATTTGTCCTTAATATGTTTTAATATGTTTATAATTCATAAAATAGTTATAGGTCATGTCTCATGTGGAAAAAGGGGGCCTTTTGGTCATATTTTAGCCTATTTAATGACTTGTATGGATTTTCATGCAAGTAAATTTGAAAAAAAGGTGATTTAAAATTTTTATCATGTTATGATCATGTAAATAATAGTTATTTATTAGATAGGAAGTACTTATGTTCTTTGGATGGTAGTTTTCCCTCAAAAATAGGAGCTTTTAGGCACTTATACAAACTTCTCAAGTCCATCATCAACTAAAAACATGGGAAAAGTAACTCTTAACATCCCATAATCCATTTAAATTCTTTGTTTTCAATAATAATTCAAACATTTTCATCTACAACATGTTCTCCTCCATTTTCACTTGGCAAGCAAAAAATGAGCAACTTCATGCACTTGGCATAGGCCATACAAGTGGAACTGGGAGGAGTGATTCTACAGGTGGATATTCAACTTACTAAAATTAATTTTCATAATAATAACGTTATATTTGGTGCATCCTCCTTTATGAACAATTAGTTTGATTCTAGGTAGCTTTTTATGCATGTTCAACCATGAGGTGGTCACTGTTTGAGCTTGTCTCAGAGTTTATTATTTTGGATTGATGTATTTATATGTTTAAAGTTTCTATAAATTATTTTAAATATGTTTCCATGATTTTTATTATTTTGGAGAGTTAAATAATTTGATAAAGCCTCTTTTAGGCTTGTAAAATGTATAGTTTGCATTCACAATCATCACAATTACTTTGAAAATGTTTCCTTCATGTTGGCTATGATGTTTTGATGTTGTTTTAGAAATTATCTTAGTGTATGTTTGAAATTAAAGTGTTTAAAATTTCTCTTTAGGTGTTTTGAAAGCATTCCTTGCATGTTTCCTATCATTTGATGATTTCCTTTCATATCACAATCAAAAACTTCACCTACAAAAGCATGTTAACATCAAACGTGAAATTTGGAGGGTTTGACATGGTCCTTAACCTCTTGGGACCACTAATGTACATTGAAACATTTTATGGAGGAATTTAGGTGTTATAAACTTTCATATTTGGAGAATTAGCTTAATTTTACCTGTATAGTAGAAATAATCATCTACAACTAATGCCATATATATGCTTTCTAGGGGTGTTCCAATATTTGGTCAAACCCTTTTGATATCCCTTTCCATGGAAAATTTCTAAACAAAACCTCTTGATAATGCTATTTGACTAAGAAGGGTATCAAAACATCAAATGGGAAGTTGTGTTGTGGTTAGGGCGTTTGCTCCAAAATGACCAAACAAAGGTCCATATGGTTTTGTATGACCTATTTAAGTATGTAACTTAAGTGAAATAAGGCACATATAAGATTTAATCCTTTATTAATAATATGGGACAAGGTATATGCAAATTTTCAAAAGCAAAAGATGACAAGAGATTGGATTTTGCAAGGTCCAAATATGGCTAGAAAATCATTGAAACAGGGCAGTGATATCTACAAGACATTGATCAAAATGCTACCCTTGATCTTCATTATGGTGTTATAAGTTATTAAATTAAATAAAAATGATGAAAATGGTTCAAATTATGCTTTCAATATAAGAGGTCATGAGAGAATGATAAATATAATGTTTTAAACCCCAATGCATACTCCTTTGTCCATACACAAGACTGTGAGGAATCACCTATAGGCAGAAAGGGCAAATATTGTGAAATAGGGATAACCAAGAATAAGGTGAATAAATTTTATGGTTATTTTAGAAAAAAAATACCTCCAAATCATCATCATGATCCATAAACAAGTATATTCTTCGCCTAAAGACACATACATGCCTAAAATGAATGAAAGATAGCCAGCTATAGCTGGGACAATAGTGAAGTGAAATGATGGACCTTGGAGGAGTCTTAACGCACTTATAGACTGAAGGAGATATAAATTTCAAATATAATGACTTGGGGTACATAAATAAGTTTTTAAATAATCAATAAATATCAATTTCATGCCATTCTCATGCAAAACTCACCTAGATGGAGGATCCTGGGACTGTCTTTATCCATGAAGGATAATGAAATAATTGGAAACCCAAAATGGCCAAGATGCTAGGTTTTAAAGATGGGATCACATTTTAATATGAAGTTGAGTCAGAAAATATTATATAATTCTTTTAAAACATAGTCAAAATCTCCAAATAAATGCACCTAAAAGGAGATACCATGTTCACTGTCACAGTTAGACAGGGTCATAAGCAAGAGAGGGACATGATGAGAGTTTGGTACCCAAGGAAGGAATAAGGAGTTTTAAAAAAATATATATGTATTAATTATGATAAAATTATGTAAACAAAATATATAATAAAATCTCAATTCACCCAAGCCCTTTCCCACAAGTAAAGTAGGCTTAGTCCGTACAGGCAGGGTAAGGAAACCCTTGGTTCAAAAGGTGAATATGAGATTCTACTTGGGAGAGAAATTTTGTGTGGATCCATAGAATATAGAAGCATTAAATAATGGTGAGTAACATTATTTAATAACTTTTATGCATCAAATAAGTGAATAAGTATCATTCATATGGAGGTTTGAACAAAACATTCAAAAAACAAGGTTTGTTGCCCCTTTTTTGAGAAGATTGAGATGGTTACACCCCATACCCATGGATTAAAAAAAATTTGGTAAAATTTGTCATTTTGACCCTCTGTATATTCTTAAATACTCACTTTTCATTAAAAAATGGGCCTAATACTATCTATTTTGTCTCAAAGTAGGGGCACTCCCTTCATGCATAAAAATGGCAGTTTTGGGGAAAAGTGGTGAATTGATGATCTCAAAGAAAAAAAGACAAAATAAAGGTTTTATAAGCTGAAAAATCCCTATAAAAACCTAATAAACCTTTCTATAAGTCTTGAAAGTAGATAGGATACCCTACACAACAAGGGTTACAATCAAGTGTGAAGGAAAGCCTTAGATTTAGAAGCCAAATTAGAGGTCATATGCATTTTCAACATAATATATGATTTCAAGGTGATAAATTAATGTTTAAATAGGTAATTTTGGTGTGTTAAATCCATAAAATTTAAAATATAATCATTTAAATGTTAATAGGATCTCAAAGATGTAGGCAGACCTATTGCCAAGGTCTAGGTCTAAAACCAAACAGGGTTAGGTTTCCATTTTAAGATTTTGGAAATACATTATAATTCTTTTAGGAAGTTTTTAAGGTATATAAATATATTTTAAAACCCTTTTTTTTCAAATAAAGTATCCAAAAATCCATTTTGGGCTTAGGAAGCATTCAAACCCCATCAAGAAGCAAAAAATGAGCTTGAATGTCAACTTCAAGAGCTTAGAACTTCCACCAAGATTTCAATGATACATTGAGGAATTAAATTAATTTTAAGGAGGTACGTGAGGAACCATAAGTGGAATTATATCATAATTCCAAAGTTACATGGATATGAATGAATGCTAAAAATGAAAACCACTTCAAAACCCTTACAAACCCTCCATAGTGACCTGATTGGGAAGATGAGGCAATCTGAGCATCCAAAAGGTATGGAGGTGCCATGAAAACACTTTTATAATGTAGATTAATGTATATATATTATTCACATGTGACTTAGGTCTATGGACCTTTATGGAATAGGGAAAAATATGGCATATTTTGACCACTTTTTGAGTTTTTTAGGCATGCTAAGCTGCCAAGAAACCAAATCACTTTTGGAGGAAAGTTTAGGACTTTTTATAAGTCCTCATAGTCATTGAATAAATTTTATAATATCCTATTTGTGTCTACTAGTTCTCCCATTTCAGCCAGTCTAGTGAACCATCTTGGAAAGACATAGAGAAAATAGTGAATCTTCATTTGGAAAGATTTAAAAAAAAAAAATCTTGCAACTGATGCCATAAAAACTTGGGGGATATGTGTTACCTCTTATTTTATGGATCATATTTTAGGTTCAAAGAGTTTTCAAGTGCCAAGTGTGTAGAAAAGGGCTATTTTGAGACTACCAAAGATGATTATGCATGGCCAAATGATTATGAGTAGTTTATGACCTCACCAATACATGTGAGGACTTACTTATAACCCCTATTACTCAAATCCATAATAATATATGATCATTTGTAGTTATAAGGTAATTTTATAAGGCTAATAATGTAAGGTAATTTTCTATGCAAAAGGAGTTTATTGACATTTTGTAGGTTCTAAATGAATATAAATGACACTTTTTACTCATAATGTTGCATGGCTCACCCCATATCCTCACTTACATGTATTTTAACTGATTTTATCTTTTATACACTTGTATTTTTGTCTCTTAGACTCCCCTTCTCTCTCTCTTCCTCAAAGTTTTATAAATTGAGCCATTTGGCCATTGTAAAGGAGGGCACAGTTGGTATGGCAAATCCATGATACAATAACATTACACATTCATTTTGAACATTAAATACAAGTCTAATTATAAGTTTTGAACATTTTTTGTAAGTGTACGAGTGATGTATAGTGGAGCTAAGTGAAAGTATCATCCTTACTTCCTTTATCCTTTATGTTTAAGCAAGAGTTATGATGTTAATAGGTCATGTGAAGTGTGGTGAATATACTAAGCTCTCTTTAAATTATGCAATTATCTCTATGGTGTGAAATATTCCACTAGGTCAAGTATCTTTTTGATTTTCCCAAGCATGGTACCTTCATAATGAAACACTATGTTAGGATCCTCCAATGCATTGAATGTGTCTTGGAAAGTGTTATTGCTTAGTAGAGGTATGATATTCTATGGGATATATCTTGGTGGATCACCTCTTTATTAATTTTTTCTATTTTATTCAATATTATAACACTTTTCACAAAAAAAAACATTATATTAGGTGATAAACATTTAGAGAATAATTTGGGGAGCCCTTTCAATCCTAGAGATTCATCTGTCTTACAAGTTCCCACAAACATGAAATATGATTCAATGTTGCATCAAATTGAAGGAGATTCAGAGTGTCCTATGGTGCACAATTTCATGGAAATAGTAAGTATTATTTGAGTCTTATCATATTGTATCTATCATATTGATGTGGTTTTAGGTCAAGAATAGAACACAAATATGTGAACAATGTGTTGGCATAGGCTTGGTAACCGAGTATGTAAGCATGTATATTAAGTATGCTTGGATAGGAAGTTGATGAGATCATGTTTTATAGGTCATATGGGGTGTCAATAGTTATTTAAATTCTTATTTTAATGCATGGTGTTCATCTAGTTCTTCATTATGTTCATTTATGCATCGTTGGTTCTATGGTAGAAAAATATAAGTAGGCAGTTTGATGGCATAATACTTCACACACATGAATATTCCAAGATTATATTAATATATGGATGGATTCCACTATGTGAGGAGATAATATGATTCAAATTTTACATCATGAGGTTGAGCATAGCTAAAGATATGTGGGTTTAAAGTTGGCCTTCCAAATAGAAGTTCACTAAGTTTTTATACTTAGCCAGACCGTCACTGCATATCATGTAGATATGAATTAACCAAAAAGTTTGTGTATTTAATATAGGTACTCAAAAGCTCACCAATCTGATATAAAGGTGAGAGATTTATCATACATATTGAGTTCAATGGTGTGTATGAATTTAACATGTTAAATTGTGCACATGCTGGTGACAAGTGTTAAAAGCTCGCTAATCTAATAGAATATCAATGATGAGTAGTGGTTCATACATATGAATATCAATAGTATGAGACAAGTCAAGGAGTTAATAAATCATATGGGACTACCAAGTATAAAAATTACATGGATTTACATTTAAGTGTTCAAAAGGCACATGAGGGTGCCAAGTGTTGTAATTGTGGGAGTTTTGATCAAGATCTAATGTTGAGCGTTGCAAGATAAAGACTTTGTTGATCTGAGGAGATCAATGGATCATGTTTGTTCCAAATTATTAGGAAGCAATGAGATAATGCAAGTGCTTAATGTTTAACATTAAGAAAATTTAAATACTAATCTAATTTTGAGGAATATCGATGATGCCTTTTTATTTAATCTATGAAAGGGAATGATATGATGATAAAGTGTTTGATGTTTAATAGTGACTATTGGAATATGAATATTCAAATTAACGAAAGAAAACTAGTGCTTAAGTTTTGAGCTATAAATTTTGATCTAGGATGATTTTATTTATATAATAACAAGTAAAATTCTATAGGATTTCAAGGTGAATCTAGTTAATCTGGTTAGAAGGTTTGAATGTTTGTACATTCAAAGTTAATGAACTCCAAATTTGACTATGTTTGATCATGTTTTGTAAGTGAATTGAGAAGGATATTTGAGTTGTTATGATGGTATTTGGATGTTTCAATGGGATTTAAATATTTAAGAGTGTTTTAAACTCCTTGTGGATGATTTTTATGTATTTTTCAGGTTTGACCAATCCATCTTCAGTATGAACAAATGCTTAGATGTTGACTATTGATTCATTCATGGTGTTCTTGTGTACAAGGCTAATGTTTGAGTAGATTAAACATGCACAGATGTCTATAATGATGACTTTAATCATTTGAGGATGTCTAAGAGGTCATGTGGAGTGGACATATGTATTTTTAAGTGTTCCTCTACTTCGAAATTTCTTTACAAAGTGCTAAATAGATGAATAGGTCTCTATGAGACCTATAAGGGCTACTAAGGCCTAATTGAAAGACATAACTCCTTAAGTCTGACCCATAGCTGTTATGGATAACCTATGAGAGTGGTATTGAGATATTTTATGTGTATTAAGGGTTATGACAAGTATTATGGATGAAAAAGAAGATAATAATCATGAAGGGTCTATAAGATGTGAAATGAAAAGTCATGATTTATAAGCTTGTGAGAAGGGGATCTAAGTAGAGGAAGAGTTGAGAGTTGAGAGGTAGAGAGTAATGGTTCTTAGTGGATGGACTGAAGAAAAAGGTAGGTTGTTGACTATGTGTATGACCTATAGTTCATATTTGTGATGTCAGAAATAGTGCTCTTATAGGTTTTAAGACTTGTGAAAGAGAGGCATGTGTGAGTGTTGTGGAGTGAAGGATAGTAGAAAGGGAGTGCACCCAGTGGATTGGTTATAGAGAAGAGAAAGTTGATCATTGTATGTATGAACTATAGGTCATATTTATGATGTCATAAATAGTGCTCTTGTAGGTTGGAATATTGAGGATGAATGAAGAGGTCTAGAGTGATCCAAAAGGATGTTTTGGATGCCTTGAGTGTGAATGAATAATAGATTATGTTTGTGTAAGCTTGGTGGTTGATTTGAGAGGCATATCAGAGTGTAGACTATGTGTATGACCATTTGGTCATGTTATTAAAGTTTTGAGAGAGCTATTGTTGAGAAGTCTAGAGTGATCCAAAAGCTGGTTTTGGATGTTTATGGTTTTTTGAAGAAGTAAAGGGGGTTGATATACATTATAGCTCCATCAAATTGGTAGGCAATCAATGATCAAGAGATGTTCATATCATAGGTGTTTGGAGGGCACTCAACATATATGTTATAAGTAATTGATCATCCTAAGTGTAGGTGCTCCTTGTGGAATAGGTGTTTCACTAAAGTCTATTCAGAATGACTTGACCATCCTAGGGGCAAGTGCTCCTCATGAAACATGTGTTTCACTAAAGTGTGGTTAGAAGGACATGACCATCCTCTAGGTAGGTGATCCTTGTGGAATATTTTTTCCACTAAAGTTTCATGCTTTTTATACCTTATAATACAAGTAGCCCATGTGTTTACAGGCTTGAGAGTGAGTTTTATTCCCCATGACAGTTTCCCACATTAGATGTTGTGTTACAATGTGCTTCTCTTATTCATGATTTGATGGTAATCTAGTTTCATAATATTGTTGTGTTGATACATGAATGTTAATGAATAATGATAAGTGATCTACAAGTAAAATATTTGTTAACTGATTCACCTGCCCCTCAGCCATCTAATACCTCCAATAAAAGATAACCTCAAGGAATAGATTTATGAAAGAATGAGTTGTGCTAAAAAAAATTATACCTACTAAGTAGTGAGTTATTCATGTTTTATAAATATACCATATGGGCCATAAAATGTTAAACTTTCTTGATATTTGGGAAGATAGGTGTGCTATTTTTTATTTCAATGACATCTTCGTGATAGTCCAAAATTAGGTAAAACATAGTTTTGTATGCATTGTTAAAATATTTGGAGATAACACGTGTTTAATTATGTATGTACTAGGGATATACTCCTTATAAAAACTATGAAAATGGTGAACATGTATTAAAAAGGGGTGTTGTTATGTGTACCATATGTGATATATAAACTATGTACTATATGTGGCATATAAACCATGTACCACATATGACATATAAACATATATAGACTGTATCATATTGTTTAAATTGGAGTTTATATAAAAATACAATATGGAAACTATGTATATAAATATATCTAAAGGATATATAGTAAATGTATTCTTTTAAATATGATCGTGCATGCACACACACACACAGATATATATATATATATATATATATATATATATAAATGATTGCCACATGGATTAGTGGGACAAGGTATTCATATGAACATAAGTCTTTTGTCTTAAATGCTATAAATGAATGCATATGAAAGGACTATGCAGTAAGACATATAGTTACGGTCCATGTAAATAGGTATACTTTGTATATTTATATACATAATAGACTGTGTGATTTTCTATGAGTCTTATAGTTATATGTGTTTGAGTAAGATTATAAGAACTGCATGATTTTGTAATAGACCAGTCTTAAATAGTGAATTCAATTTATAACCTGAGAACATAGGAAGTCGAATAAATTATTTTTGGAAATGGAAAGTATTAGAATTTGATTTAAATTCAAAACATATTTCAATGTGTTGAGGAAATTATTGACTAATTTTTCACAGTACTTGGTAACTTAGATAATTGAATAAATGACTTAAAATTGGGAAATATAAGTTATATGAGATTAGGAATAAAACTGAGCCTATTTGGATTCTTTATTTTTGATGTTAAATTATGAGAATAGGGATTTTGTAAATGTTAAGGACTTATTTGTTCTCAAGCTTTTTCTTGAAAGGTTTATCTTTTAGGCTTAAAAAGAATAATGAAAAAGTTTTGTTTTTAGGTTAGAATGTTAATTGTAAATTAAATTATATATATATATATATATATATATATATATATATATATATATATATATATTATGTGATAGATATAATATGATCATATAAATATATGGGATATATGCGCAAGATAACATAGGTCCTTTTATATGCATATAGATTATATTTATAGAATAGTTAGTGTGCAAATAGTTATAGTATTGACTAATACGTTAAGTCATGAAAACCTGAAGGATAGGGAATTATAACCATATGAACATATCCTAAGTTCCAAAAAGAATGAATAAGTTAAAGTTGTTAAATCTTTATCAAAATTATGAAGGTTGGTTATATTTAGTGGCATAAACATTATGTTATGAAAAATGTTAGTTTTGTGCATAACTTTTACTTAAGGAAAAAAAATAGATTCTTGGAATGGCTTGTATTATACCCATATGGTAAATAATCTTTCTTTTCATAAAAATTATTTATGAGATAAATAATATAAATGAGGTTCATTCATATATTTGATAAAATAAATGTATAGTAATTATTTATAAAATTATCATATGTTTGTACTTGCTAGAAGAAATAATTGCATGAACTTGTTGTTTACAAATATATGTTAACCAAATCTAGGATTGGTGGTTCTAATTATGGAGTGAGATAGACTTTACCAAATTAATTATCATCATCAATAATAGATTAATGTAATACAATAGAGTTGTTTTTATCAATTTGATTAATCCTAGAGATCATATGTTATTTAAAAACTTTGGCCAAAGTAATGTTTAGATATATATTTTAATTTCATATGTATGATTTACATGCTTGTGAGATATCATGTTAGAACATATTTATTTATGGCACACGTCATGTAGTATAAATATTAAAACACATAAGTACTAGGATGTCTTTTTTAAATTCTCACACAGTCATTATCTACCCATCCATGAAGGGAGGTTCATTCCCTATTTGGGTTATTATGTGGCAGATAGATGGTTTGTGGTTGGTGTGTAAAGGTGATCGGATGATTCTCTCCCTCCCCATGATAGTACTTACGTGGAGACTATACTTGAGAATATCAAAGGTAAAGGGGTTAGTGTAACTAAATATCCATGGAAAATTATATCTATTATTGTACTTATATTAAGGAAACATGCCTGATGGAAATGTAATTTATTATTATTATACATTGGCAATAGAGGTTGTATTATTGTACCATCTATGTCTGACTTTTATTATGATCACTTTCCTTATGTAATTATGATTGCTTAGATAAGTTGTTAGTGATCAGTAAATATAGTTGTTCACATTTACTTAAGTTTGATATGCTTAGTTAAGTATGTTGAAAATCACTAATTAGAGTCTCCTGGTATAATCTCATGAAAGGATAAGTTTTGAGTAAATATTTGAAAAAAAATTACTACTTTATTATAATAAATACATGTGGGGAAATTATAGTTTCCTTTAATCTAAACAAGGAAAAAATTAAAATTTATGGATTTTTCCATGTTGTTCCATCTCTTTATTTTCAACATCAGTCTATTTAGTTTCTTGATGTTCAATGATATTTTCAACATGTCGCTCAAATTTTAATAGAATTTATCAACCTCATGTTTTCATTCTATGAAGAAAAAAAACATGATTCAATAATGTATATTTTATGGATTTGTATCTTCTCCTTAGTCACTTGGAATTCAACCATGGTTTTTTCATTTACTTTATGAACCTAATTAATCATATTATTAATAGTTTATTATTATTATTGGTAAAATAGGGGTTTTCAAAGGCACCCTCCCCTTATACAATGGGGAAAAAGATAGATCATACAAAGAATAATGAAACTCCTCTATAATAGGTACATAGAATTAAAAAAAATAGGCAAATTTGGCCTAAAGATCCAACATGATCAAAGACATCTGGGTAAGTGCACCAACTTGGGGGACAAAAAAGGGCCTACTTGTGGACATGATTTATCTAAAATTTTAGAAATGTGAACTTATATAGATAATTAGAGATGGCTACACTCAAAATTTGAAAATGGTTTTAAAATATGAATTGTAGAATTTTGAGTCTGGTTTCCAGAAAACTATTTTTTAAAAAAATAGTTAAGTATAAATATGTCAAACATATAAAATTTAATGACGACCTCCTATTTTTTTAAGAAAAGTTTAATTGTACCATTTCGTGTGACCCACCATTTTTTGAACATCATTTAATATTATTAGAAACTCTTTGGTGAATATTTAGATTAGCTCTTCTAGTGTGTTATGAACTTTTTTTATATTTTTTTATGAATTTTTTAATTAAGTATATCTTGAAAACTAATAAAAAATGGATAGATGTCTTTGAAACCCACCCTAACTACCTCAAAAAAAAATGAAAATTGATTTTTTCTTGAATGTGTGTAGAATTAGGCCTAGTTTGTTACCATATAACTTGTTTTTCATTTAGATCAATGAAAAAATATTATATAAACATGAATAGGCATGCATGCGTGAAACATGTAGTGGAATTAAAAAGGAGTTGTTAGAAATAAATATAGTTTGAACTCTTGAAATAACCTAAAAATATAAAAATCATATATTTAGAAAGAGTACAACACGATCATCGTAATGCTAATAATTTTTTGAATTTTGGTGTTGAAATTTATAGCGTATTTGACAATTTAAGTTGAAATTTGTTGGTTTTTCCTAAAACTCTTAGTCTCGGTTGTAGATGCACAGTCTCAAGCCTTTGGCTTGAAAATCCAAGTCATTTTCAAGCCTAAAGGCTCAATTTAAAATTTAAAGTTAAATATTGCATACACATTGTATAACATGTACATGTTATATGACTTAATAAATAATGTGTACATGTTATATAACATGTATGTGTTCCTTTGACATAAAATGAAACAAACAAATTTTGTGTTTATTGCGGGGGAAAGGTTCTATTAGCCATGCATACTTATAAGAGAAATGTTAAATTTCATGTTTCTTATAGAAGAAAGGTCGCATTAGTTTTGGATAGTGAATTAATGTGCCATAACATCGCATTAAACTTTTAAATTTTTACCCATTTCAATATGTCTTCTTAATTACTTATAACTAAGGTTTCAATGTCTAACAAATTATACATTTGACAATATAACTAATTTTGTTATGAAAGGTCATAAAATGAATTTTTTAAACCTATGATCAAAACTTAACCTTTAGTGTACCAATTTTTGTGCATTAGAGTATCAATACTTGACTCTTACTTGGCAAGATGTGATTCGTTACTTTTAATTTTATAGAATAAATGTTGAACACGTATTACATATTACATGTTTAGCTTCTAGTGCACTTTAATATTTATATACACCAATATGTTTTATCAATAGAACACATGTTAACAAAATATTTTTTTGATAATTTAAACATGCATATCTATTGGGATCTTTCCCCTAGTAGGGCAAGGATATACCTTACCACCGTACTTGACTAAAATCCTACTTGCCCTTAAATTTTTTATTTCTTATTGATATTACCCTACTTTCCTAAAATCCTATCTTACCCTTTTATTATTTCCTTGATATCTTAGTCCATACCCCTTTATTAATAAATTTTGAACTAATTTGTTTAAGTGGCAAAACCATTGAATTAGACTATGTAGTATAGATAATCCTGTGTAAGTAGAAATACAAATTGATCCCTTGGTGCAACAGTACATCTCTTTGATATCTATTTCAAGAATTATATTTAATGGAACCCAATACCTATGATTCATGCCTTGGATTGTCCCAAAAACATTCCTAAAATGTGTTGAATAAAATCCCTTAAGTTTCCTCTAAGGTCATTTAGTGCATCTAATTCAATAGGTGAATTTTGAGGTCCCAATTGAAAGTCTAACAAGAGTATTCTATTATTACAATTATTTAATTTTGATTCCCCTAATGTATTCAAATACATTATTCAAATTTTGCCTAAAATTAAGATCTCTTGTGAAAATATGGTTAATCTTCCATTCCATGCACCTCCTTCATTTCTACCCCTCCATCACACATGGGAAAACCATCAACCACTCCATCGATTCCCATGTCATCTAAAGATCATGTCTTTGACATGGGACTAGTCCTAACTATACAATGGATGCAAAAATTGAAAGATTAAAAACAAGCTAGACAACACTTGATGTTTATCAATACTATAGATTTTTATACCTTACTATGTAATTAGGATGGTAAGATACAAAATTAGGATGGTGGACCTCCAATATATTTACATGTTAAATTATTAAATGTTTTGGTCAAGTTGGGTACACATTTTATTTTGTAAAAGATGTGGTTTTGAGATCAATAAACTTGAAATGGTCACATGTTCCATTAGTGATGATGTGGTTTTAAGATGTCATTCATGTAGTGATAAATGTATAGCTTAGAAAATATCTAAATTCACTACCAAAGGACTTTGTTCGAAATGATTAAGGGATGGTGTAGACCTAGCATTGATGAAGTATGATATATGTATAAGTTCAACTCAAAATCTATTTAACTTATTCAAGATAGATTAAGCCTATGACAATGTCCCCTAAATATGAGACTTCATTCCCCCTCAAGGATGATGCTGATTAGAGAGACCCAATAAATATTCATGTGGATGATGAATTGCTCACCTAATATAGGTGGTCGATCAGAATTGAATACTAGTGTGTACCCCCTCACTAAAGTTTTCATGATTATATATATTTTGTACATATATACTCAATCATCTTATTCATATTTCATTGTAATGAGCTTAAAACTAATTATGTGGATTGAAAGAAAGTAGTACATGTCTCAAAATTCTTGCTCTGAATTGGGATTTGAGGTTGAAGCTTCTCCATTGATGAATTGTGTTCTCTCCTACGTGTAATACTTAATATGAATGTAAGTTTTGGGATCTCTAGAGGTTATTAAAGGTATAGGGATATAAATAATTTGAATACATACATGTAAATAATTGATAACATTTGATGCTTTCTCAATTCAGATGGGACCTTAAAGGGCTCTACATGACAATTTTCATATAGTAATGGCAAGTTATAGGTTCACATCATGTAAATTATTTAGTAGAAATGAGTTGATTGGATTGATGTCAATATTTAAATAATATTGGATTATATGTATGTATGATAAATTTATGAATAGGCCTTATTTGGATTGGTTAGCTTGGTGATGCAACATTTCTAAGTATTAAATATGTGCATATCTGACAACTCTAACACTTATGTAGGTGTACCAGACTTACACATGTGGAAATATTTGATTGGACTAGGTGTCCTAAGGCTCTAAAAAATATGATGCTTCTATGATAAGTGACATTTATATCTCGAACACAAATATATGTGTGTACAAGATACACATGTGCATATATATCTAATTGGATTGGTAATGATAGGGATCTAATAACTCACTCTTTAATGCTTCTAAGACCTGACACCTCTAATATTTTTGACACTTCCAAGCATGTACGAGGTACATATGGTGATATGTAATTGGATTTGGCCTCTTGAGGTATTGTCAACTCTAAAACTTCTATGACTTGATGCTTCTTTGATAGCTTTAACACTTTTGGGTGTATGAGGTACACACATGGTACAACAAGGTTCAATTATAGGAGCACTTCCATCGAGGAGGCATGGGAGGCCAATTTGAACCCCTTCTTGACATAACTATAAGTTTATGATATATATGATTTGGGACAAAATTAATTATGATTCTATCTATCATGAATTAAACTAATTAGTCAATTGGTACAATTACAGATGTGATTTGGGCAAAATTGAGCCCCTAAACCAAATTTATGACCCAATCAATTATATAATATAGATGCAACATGTATGACTTAACTGACCCTAATTTAACTAGAAATGTAAATATGAATGCAAATGTGGCCAATTTCAACCCATTGAACCTAAATTGATGTCTACAATGTGATTGAAAGGGCTAAATTAGGTCACGTTTCATGACTTGTTCATCATAAATCTTAATTTCATCACTTGAACATGTATGTAGTTCCACTAAACCCTAATTTAATGACATATACACATGTACAAAATTGTTTCACTAAACCCCTAACCTGAAATCCTAATTTTACAAAAAACACAACCCCTAAGTTCTTTCATTTCATCACAAATGCATAAATTCATGAATGTGATTAGTGCTAATCTGTGAAATTGTTGTTCACCTAGTTTTGTAAGGACCTATTATGGGATTTTTGGAAAAATTAACTCATTTAATCTTACATATTGAGCCTTATTGCTTCATAGTCTTATCAAAAGTCTTATTACATCATGTATTAGAGATTTATGCATCATATTGGGGATTTATGAATCATATTAAGCCTTATTACATCATATTATTGATTAATTAAATCATATTGAGCCTTATTGCATCATATTGTATCCTAAATGCATCATATTGGATATTTATTACATTATATGATAGTCTTATTACATCTCATGACAGTCTTATTGCATTGTATGATAGTCTTATTGCATCATATTGAGCCTTATTGCATGATATGATAGCGTTATTACAACATATTATAGTTTTATCACATCATATTAGGGATTTATGCATCATATTATAATAATATTGAGTGTTATTACATCATACTATAGTATTGTAATGGAAAAAATGCTTGAATATGAGCCTTTTTGCTTGTTTGTATAGTATATGCCTATACTTCAAGGAACATGTACATGTTATAGGAATTCATAAACATTCGTATAACACATATGTGTTCCTTTAAATAAAAACAAAATATCACTTTTAAATGTCTATTTTTATTCATAATCAAGATTGCTATCCACACAGGCATTCCCTACATACTTTCTTGGTTGCATTTTTTTGGAACACACATTTAAAGTACTTTATTTGTTGATTTTATCAAAATGGGCTCTAGTTCACATTCAGGGAGGAGGAATAATTTAAATAAAAAAAATATTGGAGTAATTAGAAGAGTGTAGAGAAAAAACAAGGTATGAATGCAAGCAATAAATTCCAAACAAGGTACAAACACTAACCCTAATGAACTAAATGCCTTAAATAATAAGGAAATTGACAATAATCAATTAAATAATGATGAAATTTATAACAATGAATTGAATTATGATTAAATTCACAATAAATAATTTAATTATGATGAAATTGACAATATAATATTAGATAATGTTGGAAATTCACATTCAAAGTTTAAAGTTTTTGATTATGTTGATGAAGAGCCTATGCATGATACTTTACCCACAAATAATGAATAAAATTTAATGAATTCAAATAATTATTGAATTAAAAATGAAGAAAATTTCATGGAGACACATAATGAAGAAACAAATAATGAAGAAAATTTCATGGAAACATATAATGATTTTGAAACACCCTCTAAACGGATTCCACCAATAACAACACCTCCAAGAATTGTGCATAGAAAAGATAAGTACTTAATTGAAGTTGATAAAAATGCTTTTAAACCAATGCATAAAAAAATGTCTGACCACCATTCAAGAAGATTAGATCAATAAATTTGGGATAATTTCTTTCATAGATTGGAGTATGATAGTGAAAGATGTCAATTATTTGTTTCATTGATGAAATTACTTAAGATGAGACCTATAATGTACACATTAGTTTTAAGAACATCTAATATGGATGATGAAAATGATGAAATTGTTGAGAATCTACATGATGCGTATCATATTGTAGGCCTAAACTCATGCAACAAGGATTGTAATGGTGCTTGATGTATAATGACAACTTATGCAGTAAGTGCTGAAATTGTGGAAAAATGATTGATTTCAAAAATAAGCCTGAAAACTTGATATAAATAAAAAAAAATTAATGAAATCAATTTCAAGACATGAAATACTTAATAAACATAATATGAAAGATCTATATTCATTATATGATATAATTCCATGAAAATACAAGGCTATAGCTAATGCTTTGAAAGAGTTACTTGCACAATTTTAGAAAGATAATACAAGAGTTTCTTCCAATGCAAGAGATATAGTGAAAACAAGAGATGGTTCTCATAATCGTGAACCAAATCCAAAAAATTTCTTGGATATCAATTAAACACAATTGTACTCTATGTTTTTGGAAAAACATCCATAAATTACTATTAGTCAAAGAATTTTTAAGATGGCCAAACCTTTTTATGTAAAAATAAATCACACATGAACCACTTGTTGTTGTCAGAAATATGTTGAATTTTCAATGAATTATTATGTTTTTCATCATATTAATTATTATTGCATTCTACTAACATTTTTTTAAGATTGTGGCATAAAAGTTCCATCAAAATCAGCCAAGGAATTTATTTTAAATATTTTTTGTGAAAGAATAGATGGAAAATTCTTTTATAAGAAAGCATGTTTGGATGAAAACTGTAAAATTTATAGTGGATTAACAAAATTGAAAAAATATATCCATGAGGAGTGTATAAGTGAAATTGGATAAGAATTAGTTGGTTTGAGCAAATACAGATCTATGACTTATTAATTAAATTATGGCAAAGAATCTAAAAGGTGTGAGCTTGTTATGAAAGAGATACCCATTTCAAAATTTATGGTCAAATTCATGGAGAAAATTGTTTATGAGTATGCATGGCACACACATATAGATAAATGGTTGGATAAACATTTAAAGATAAGAAATTATACAATTCTACTTGATTCTATTGTTTCATTAGTTTACTTTGTAGAAAATTTTACATTCAAATCACAAATGGAAGTTCAATCATAGTATTAGAACTCAACACAAATTTTTATATTCATGCATGCACCTGATAGTTTTGAATAAGATAAAAAAATATTAAGGGAGTACCATTTCTATATCAGTTCAAGGTTGTTTTGATAATTTCTATGGACAGTTGACTTAGAGGAACATTGATTTCCAATGACATTACATTTAGTTAGATAATTACACATCACAATTCAAAAATGCATAGATGATTTATTAGTTGAGTAGGATGCATGTTACCACTGGTGTAGAACATATTTGGATTTTTACTGAGGTTGGCAATGGAAAAGTGAATCATGATGGTGTTGGAGCATGTATAAAAAGAGCCATTGTAAATGAAGAGCTAAAATATGATAATGTTTCTAATTTGATTGATGTAAAGACTATGGTTGATTGGTGTGATGAGAATATATGTCATGGTGGTCAAGCAAATTCTAATATTCATAAATTTTTTGGGTTAATGTAGGAAAAAGACTTGGATAACTATGAGGATTGTATGACTCTAACAGGTTTAAGTGAGCTCCACTCATTTCATATCTCACATGTAGGTTCTTGGACTATTCATATGTGACACTTAGCATGATTTTCTTATGCATGCATGGACTTTGTTTAGAATGAATGTGAGTCAAAAGAGTGGGTGGATGACTAGAGTTCTAAACCTATAATTCCAATCAACACGTATCAAGTTCCACCAACATTTCAACTTACTGACATGACATCATCACATGACTTTGACCATATATCCGATCTAGTACAACTAGGTAGAAGATTAATATTTATATACTAGTTATTCTCATAATTTATCTTCATAATGTCATTAAAAATTATTTTTTATGATGTAGACCATGTTTTTGTAGTTATTACAGATGAGGACAATGAAGAAGCAATAAATTATTACTTATGTCAATGTGTAAATGGAAAGAAAAAATTGACTTCCACAATTGTAGATGGAGAAAACATTGATTATCCCACTGGGTCTGTGGTAGTCACTAGAACTTGGATTTGATGATATTCTTAAAAAAAATTCAAATGTATGGTTGTTTGAAGAATTTGAAACTCACTAGAAGATTCTACACTTCTCAAATTTGGTTCTTGCAATGAATATTCAATTACAAAAATATCATGGGAGGTCAAAACACAAGAATCTATGGAAAGTTTGTGAGTCACACCATGAAGCTATTCTTGATATTATCTAGATTAGAGTAGATCCAAGTGGTTCATTTGATTGAAATGTATAGGTATGTTGACTTGTAAAATGTAGATGTAATCAATTTTACCAAATGTTTTTGATTTTTTAGGTAGTACATGCATAAATTTCATCTTTAATTGATTAATAACATTTTTTTGTAAGTTAGTGGTGCCAAATCAGCTTCCACCTTCATGTGGTTGGCACCATTAGTAAATAATTTCATATTACGGAAGATAAGAGAACCTTACTAAAAGTACTTGGAATTTACACACTCCTAAACAATTGTTCATGACAAGTTTATTTCTTTGTATAACCTTCCAAACACATTTATTATCAATGTTTTTGTGCTCCAGAATAGTGGGGAAAATGTTCTTATAGGTGGAAGTGGATGTCATAATTGTTGGAACATGTGTAATTTACATATATAGATGTGTTAAAAGTGGTGCATTTTTACCTTCTGGTCCTACAGTCAAAGTTACTAGTTAGAGGTCAAGAAGTTGTCTTTTCATTGGCAAAATTTTTCATTTTAGGACCCTTTACTACAACTTATACCACAGATTGATCTTACAGGTGATCAATACTATATTAGGGTTAAAATCATAAGAATTTACCATACACACAATGGATATTATGCTTCCTCCATATTACTTACAATTTTGGTTTTATGCATACTTGAAGTTAAGATAAAAATCAAAATCTTTCTTGTATTGGGAAGCGTGTTTTCAAGCCCAAAATAGGTTGTAGGTTTTTCATTCAGGCCAAATGAGAGGCCAAGAACCTAGTATTTGATGTTATTTTACCCTCCAAACATGTTGGAAATGCCAATTTTCATGTAAAAAGAAACAAAAAATGAGTTCTTGGATTATAGCTTCAACTTTGACAACATTTATTGTAAGTGTTTATGTGTTGGGATCCCAAAAGCACAATTTATTACCAAGAAACTTAAATGTAGAATTTAACCAGAATGCACAAGTAACTAGAATTCAGAAATAACACAGAATATGAGAGACAATACCCAATTGTCTTAACACTCTTCCAGAAGGAAATACAACAAAGAAGATGCCACCTTCTTCCTTACACACATCTAGGGCTCCCAAACCTCTAGGGCATAAACAGTAATTCTCTTTAAGAGCTCACTCTCTCAATTACGGTCCCAACACACAACTCAAACACAGAGTTGGTGTTCACCTCCAACCAATCAGTATCACTACTGCCAGTACCACTAGTCAGTATCACTACTGCCAGTACACAAGTACTCCACATACTCCAAAAGTACTCCACATACTCCACAAGTACTCCACGTACTCCACGACTGAGTACACACCGTACTCCAAGTAGATATACCATGAGCTTGCTACACTAGTTGTGTTGCTGATCTCCCTGATCTTGCTGCCACCAGTAAATCAACTTGGTTTTACAACACCTGCAAACCTAGGTCTCGCACACACAAATACCTGCAACTCAATTGAGCTTACTTATGGAAGGATCTACCTTGCCTTTATTGCTCTTTGAAGTGTTACTGTCACCTTTGATCTTGCTACCCTATAGATCTCCTTTGACCTCGCACACACACATGAAGAACCCTTGTCCTTGCCTCACCAAGTCCTTATGATTCTCCAAACTAGTACCTCGGTGGATCTTCTACCAGAACTTGCAACAACCTACAACTCTACTTGATCATACACACTCGGCACCCCTATGGAACTAAGAGGAGCTACCCTTGCTCTCTTCACACACTGAAGGAGCTAACCAAGCTCAACTCTAAAACAAGAACACTTTACAATACAACCCATGAGTCTCTTAACTAGATCTCATGCAAACAATAATTAGACATCTAATTACAATAATTAGATCTCCAGCTTCAAGTCTAAAATTGGCCTTCTACATGCAAACAACTATTTCATTAACTAATTGTCCATGAACTAGCAGTTTTGGAACTGTACAGGTGATCGATGTCAGTCCCTGTCTGCCTGGAGGTGACCAATGTCGGCCGACTCATGATCGACGTCGATTGCTCTGCTCACTGGATATGACCAACATCGGTTGATCAGATCGACGTCGATTGGTCTGCAACTCAACAACCTCCTTCCCTATTTGCATCAGTGAGGCTTTTATCTCCACAACCTAACAATCTCCCACTTGGAGACAAATAGCTACACTGTACTTATACCTATACACCATCTAATCTATTTCCTGGCTTGTATCCCTGTTCAAGCTCAACCTTGAAGACCAACCACCACAAATCCTGTGGTGCACCTCTTGTCATCCAAGTAACCTACCACATCCATATCTATAAACACATGTAGAAAAGAACTTGACCCTGCATAGCATGTGCACCTGCTACTGGTCCCTCTCAGATACCTGAGAATCCACTGAACTACCCTCCAGTACTTTTTTCCTAGATCGGCTCTAAATTTTCTGGCAGCTCCCACTGCATGGGCAAACCCAAGTCCAGTATGCATGTACTTAACCTCATCATGTGAATCAAGACACTATTCATAAAACTGTCCAACACATTGGCATGCTAACTAGTTTCACACAATCATCCAAAGACAAAATCAATCTATGATCTCCATGTCACTAGAACACACTTATGCCAAAGAATTTTGCTGCTCCAAATTCCTCATGACATACCACTGAACTAACTTTACCTTTAGTTCAGCAAAACCCTGCATGTATGAACCTGCAACAAGCTCATCATCCACATACAGTAATAGGATAATGTCACGACCATCATCCACTTGGTAAAGAAAACCATAGTAGTTACACTGAGATTGACCTAAGCCATGCTTTGTCATCCACCTGTCAAACCTGTACCACTGTCCTACAGCGTCCTCAAGACCATATGACCTAGCCTTCCATCTCACGTGTCTATTCTCTCTATTCTTTAACTAAGGTATCCATTCATCTTTCAGTGCTTTCATACCAACAGGCAACCCTTCCAAATCTCCCATTTGGTTCTGCATCCTATTCATGCCATGCTCCCACTATTTCCTAGATCCTTCCTACTCTGTAGTGAGCAATGAGTATAAAGAAGAGGAACAACAAATTTGAGGCTTACTTACCCTTTCAGTCCTCCATATGGGCATTTGAGACTCCTTGACAGCTTGCTATCCATCCAAAATCTGTCTCAATGACCGACCTTGGTCACCACACAATCTGCATCCGATCGACATCAGTTCCATGCGACTGTCCTTTCTACTGACACCAATTTTTTGACTGACATTGGTCTTACTTGGTCGCTGACATCAGTTCCATGACCGATGCTGGTAACCACCTTGCCCAACACCACCAGCTCTGGTCTGTACATGACTGGCATTGGCAACTCTCTGTTCGATGTCGGTTCCTCCTGACCGACACTTGTACCTATGTTTTCCTGTGAGTGATGACTTTTTACCTGCGAGCTCTCTTTGGATGAAAACCCTATCCAAACTACTCTGCTCAGAGTTACTCAGTCCCATCTACTGATCTCTATCCATCATCTCCTCCATAAACACCAAGGCTTTCCAGTTCTTAAGTCTGTCAAAGAGATCTAACTTCCTCTTAAGAACATGCATCTCCTTATTGCTCATGTGACCAAGCCTACAAAGCCACGTCTTCACAACAGAAGAAAAATCAATAATACAAGCAAGTAGATAAATAGTACCTACTTTCTTACCACACGCTAATTCAAGTGCATCTGCTGTGAGGGTTCTTGTGCATCTCTCATCACCCAACATTCTTGAAGAAATTAGCCTTATCTTCATAACTGGGACTTGCATGACATCCTTCAACACCCATGTGTTGGCCGCCTATAATTTCAGCTTCACTTCCCCTTTGCCAATACTTTGACAAGGCACACCAGCTCCTAAATAAATCTTTCCAAAGTCTCCAAATACCTTAACATGGAAAAATACTCTATTTCGAGCTGCATGGAAAGAGGCAACAGAATCTATAAAACAAGATTCTACTTTATCCAAGGAACATCCCAGAGCATCCTGTGCAACAACACCTACAACATCCACTTCTTTAGTTCCTTCATGTTGATCTTTTACCAACCAACAATATTTCTTTACCTGCTCTTTCTTTCCATAACACCATAATTGACCATTCATGCTTTTCAATTCCTCCATTCTTAGTGTACTTTTCTTTGCCATTGCTATACTCCCACTCAATTAGAAACCCCTAAGAGTGACCTGTAATCAAATACAAACCTGCTCCCTGCAACCTTGGCTCTGATACCACTTGTTGGGATCCCCAAAGGACAATTGATGACCAAGCAACTTAAATGCATAATTTCACTAAAATGCACAAGTAACTAGAATCTAGAAATAACATAGAATATGAGAGACATTACCCAATTGTATTAATACTCTTCCAGAAGGAAATACAACAAATAAGATGCCTCCTTCTTCCTTACACACCTCTAGGGCTCCCACACCTCTAGGGCATGAATATTAATTCTCTTCAAGAGCTCACTCTCTCAATTACAGTCCCAACACACAACTCAAACATAGAGTTGGTGTTCACTTTCAACTAGTCAGTATCACTACTGCTAGTACCACTAGTTAGTATCACTACTGTCAGTACACAAGTACTCCACGTACTCCAAAAGTACTCCACATACTCCACAAGTATTCCATGTACTCCATGACTGAGTACACACCATACTCCAAGTAGATCTATCATGATCTTGCTACACTGGTTGTGTTGTTGATCTCCCTGATCTTGCTGCCACCTACAAATCAACTTGGTTTTGCAACACCTACAAACCTAGATCTCACACACACAAATACCTGCAACTCAAATGATCTTACTTATGGAAGGATCTACCTTGCCTTCCTCTATTGCTCTTTGAAGTGTTGCTGTCACCTTTGATCTTGCTACCTCGTAGATCTCCTTTGACCTCGCACACACACATGAAGAACCGTTGTCCTTGCCTCACCAAGTTCTTATGATTCTCCAAAATAGTACCCAGGTGGATCTTCTACCAAAACTTGCAACAACCTACAGCTCTACCTGATCATACACACTCGGCACCCCTATGGAAATAGGAGGAGCTACCCTTGCTCTCTTCACACACTGAAGGAGCTAACCAAGCTCAACTCTAAAACTAGAACGCTTTACAATACAACCCATGAGTCTCTTACATAGATGTCATGCAAACATTAATTAGACATCTAATTACAATAATTAGATCCACAAATTCAAGTCTAAAATTGGCCTTCTACATGCAAACAACCGGTTCGTTAACTAACTATCTGTGAACTAGCAGTTCTTGAACCGCACAGGCGACCAACGTCAGTCCCTGTCTACCTAGAGGTGACCAACATCGGCCGACTCATGATCGATGTCAGTTTCTCTACTCACTGAATATGACCAACATCAGTTGATCAGACCAACGTCGGTTGCTCTGTAACTCAACAACCTCTCAGCAACCTCCTTCCCTGTTTGCATCAGTGAATCTTTTAGCTCCACAACCTAACATTATGTACTCTGAAATAATAGTGAAAATTCACTTATGGGTAGAAGTGGGTGTCATGGATATTGGAACACATGTAATTTGCCTATATATACATGATCTAAGAGGTGGATTTTCACCTAACAATCTTGAAGGCAAAGTTGCTAGTTGGAGGTCAAGAAGTTGTCTCTTTACTACCAAAATATTACATTTTAGGACCCTTCACTGCAATTTCTACCACACATTACTCTTAGAGGCAATTTAGACTATATTCAGGGTGAAATTAGAGGAATTTTCCATGCACAAAAGGTATCTTATGGTTCCTCCATATGACTTACAATTTTGGTTTTATGCATGCCTAAATTTAGGTTCAAAGTCAACATCTTTCTTATTTTAGGAAGGGCATTCTCGAGCCTAGAATGGGTGGTGGGTTTGTCATTTGAGCTAGATGGGACACCAAGAACCTATCCATAGATGTTATTTACCCATTTTAACATGTTGGAAATGCCATTTTTCATCCAATAAGCACCAAAAATTGAGTTCTTGGATCATACCTTCAACATTGACAACATTTATTGTCAGTGTTTTCGTATTCCAAAATAGTAGTGAAAATGCACTTACAAGTGGAAGTGGGTGTTATGGTTGTTGAAAAAAATGTAATTGGCCTATATATATGTTTTTTAAGTGGTATATTTTCACCTATCAGTCTTGAGGGCAAAGTTTCTAGTTGGAGGTCAAAACGTTATCTCTTCACTGCCAAAAAGTTGCATTTTAAGATCCTTTACTCCAACTTCTACCACGTATTACTCTTTGAAGTGATTAAAACTAGATTCAATGTGTAATTATATTACTTTACCATGAGAACAAGGGATCTTATAGTTAATTCATACAACTTATATTTTTGGTTTTATGCATGCTTAAAGTTGGGATAAAAATCAACATCTTTCTTGTATTGGCAATGGCATTTTTGAGCCCAGAATGTGTGGTGGGTTTATCATCTAGCCTAGATGGGAGCTCAAGAACTTGGTCATAGAAATTATTCACCCCTCTATACATGTTTTCAATGTCATATTTCAGCCAAAAATTACCGAAAATTGAGTTCTTGGATTGTAGCTTCAACTTTGACAACATTTGTTGTCAGTGTTTTCGTGCTCTGAAATAGTAGTGAAAATGCACTTATGGCTGATAGTGGGTGTCATGGTTGTTTTAACGCATGTAATTTATCTATCTATGTGTGTGTGTGTGTGTGTGTGTGTGTGTGTGTGTGTGTGTGTGTGTGTGTGTGTGTGTGTGTGTGTGTGTGTGTGTGTGCGTGCGTGCGTGCGTGCGTGCATCCGTGCGTGCGTGCGTGCGTGCGTGCGTGTGTGCATGCGCGTGTGTGTGTGTGTGTGTGTGTGTGTGTTAAAAGTGGTTTATTTTCACCTACTAGTTTTGAAGGCAAAGTTTTTAGTTGGAGGTCAAGAAGTTGTCTCTTCACTACAAAAAAATTGCATTTTAGAAACCTTTACTAAAACTTATACCATGCACTACTCTTAGAGGTGATTCAAACTATATTAAAGGTGAAATTAGAGGAATTTCACATGAACATGAGGGATCTTATGTTTCCTCCATATGAATTATAGTTTTGGTTTTATGCATGCTTGAGGTTAGGCTAAAAATCAACATCTTTCTTGTATTGGGAAGGGTGTTCTAGAGCCCAAAATGGGTGGCGGGTTTGTTGTTCAAGCTAGATGGGAGGTAAAAAACATAGTAATAGGATTTATTCACCCTTTGAACATGTTTTAAATGTGATTTTTTAGCCAACAAGAATCAAAAATTAAGTTCTCAGACTGTAGCTTCAACTTTAACAACATTTGTTGTGAGTGTTTCCATGCTCCAGAACATTAGTGAAAATGCACTTGAAGGTGGAAGTGGGTGTTAAGGTTATTGGAACATGTATAATTTAACTATATATACATGCTAAAACTAGTGTATTTGCAGCTGCCAATACTAGAGGCAAAGTTGCTAGTTGGAGGTAGAGGATATTATGACAGAACTTTTGGTGAGGAGCAGAAAGATGGATCAATTATGCCAATCCACCGAACCTATACCCACAAACCCTCTTTTCACAAAACATATAAATTTAACATAATTCAATGAAAATTATGATAAATAAATGTATAGCTATTTTACTTCACGTGTTGAAGGTGGTTTGGAGGTTGGGGTAAGTCTATGGGAGGAGATATGGCCAAACATCACTCCCAAAGAAGCCTAAAATCCTACTGTGACAAGTTTATAATAGAGTGTAGTCATTAGGCCTAGTATTTGAATCCAATAATGGGAAATAAGTGGATAATTTGGAAGAGTGGATGTCTAAGCATGTGAAAATTGTTGTTTAATATATATAAGTATTATATGTGTGAGAGTGGGGTCAAGAGCGAGCAATAAGGTCACAAGGGAAAAATAATATTTAAGAACATGAATTATGCCTACTAGGCCTTATATTCCTACTTGGAAAAAAGTGGGAAATAGGTACAAGGAAGACTTGGGGCCTTAAATGAAGGTTGGTTGGCATGTTTGAGGATATGGTAAGAGGTTATAATCAATTGTATTTGACTCTGAGTGTATTTAGATAAGCATCAATTCATCAAGTACATTGAAACCAGTTGGAATGATGAGTTTTATAATTATACTCAATTATATACATCACAAACCAAGGTAAAAGATGATGATGACTCATTTGTGAAATTTGACCAAGAAGACATGTGTCACTAACTTTTTCCAAATTAGGCCTACAGGCCAAAAGATACTAGATCTAATCACAAAATTTGGTGGAGAGGATCATTATGACCTTATATACCCATTCAATATTTTTTTTGGGTTTTTTACTATGGAAAATATTCACTATTTTAGTAATGTCAACCCTATGTCAAATCACAGTTGAAATTTGAGCCTACCTTGTCAAAATTAGTCAGTTTCGGGCTTCTACAAGTTGAAAGCCTAAAATTTGATATGAATGGTATACATGTACCAAAATATCCCATATCATCCTCAATATCCTAAAAAAAGTGAAAGTTCCCATTGTTTTGATACAATCCTCTTCTAGTCAAGAAGGCGGCCATTGGAGATTTTTGGAAGTTTTGTAAGTTGTAAATGTTAAGAAGTAGTTTAGGACATGGGGAGATCCTAAAACAATAAAATATGACATTGGAAACCTATATTCTCCCCTATAAGTTATCACATTCATGGTTTTATTTTAAAAAATTTAAGAAAGATGAGTTTTGGCATGAAGGAATCATGTAGATAACTCAAGGTAAATTATGGTAAAAACGGTCTACATGATAAAGTACATATCCAAATGAATTTAAAATTGGTAATATTGGTATTAATGTCCTAATATACCCATATATAATCTTGGAAAGGTCATGACAAGTGGAAGTGCTCATGGTTTTGTCTCAATCCCCTCCATGTCTCATAATGGTCATTATTCATGTAGGCATAATTTTTGAAGTTTTAAGATGTTTTTGAGGGTTATAAGCTTAGATAAGTGTTTTATAAGTAGGTTAATATGGTTTTAAACCTCTTAAAGACATTTCAAGGATGTTTACACTCCAAAATTCATGCAATCCCCATAGGTAGTCTCAAAGGCATAAAGGAAAAGATAGTTTTTTTATCATTGGAAAGGTGTTATGAGATGTTTTAGATGTCATGACTATATTTTCCAAAAAAATTAATATTAGTGGTAAGGTCAAATTTTTCCTTTGGAGAGTATGTACAGGGCATGAGAAACCCTAGATTAGCAAGCTTTAGGCATTTTTGAGAGATTTAACCATGAGAATTCAATGAAAATTTGTAATATTGATCCCATATACATGTACAAGGTGAATCAAATAGTTTTAACCCAAGGTTGTATGAATGTGTATAGATTCTAGGACTGAGGGTTTGGAATATGGTTAATTAGGCCTAAATGAGGGAAGGCTAATGAAGTGATAGTTAGAGGTGGAGTTGGGCTATTAAATTTTACATAGACATGAAACACAATAGAGTGTATCTATAAATACCATATTAATCTCTTAATTGATCGTAAAATTTATGTATAAGAAAAAATACAATAAAAAAAGGTTATAAGCCATAAGAGAGCATTGTGTCCATAAAGTGTGGAATGAGAGTATTCTATTGTTTGAGTACTTGAAGGGGGTTATACCAAGTATGTTATGATCATCTAAGACCATATTTGATAATAGGTTGAGCTCTTGAAACACAGACCAAGATTTGGTCCTTGAGACCTAATGAAGGTGCCTAGTAAGAAACTAGAAGGAGATTGAGAGGAAATTTATTAATGAGACATGAATTGAATGAGGGAAAATATGTATGGACAGAGTTCAATGCCATCAAGGAGGTGATATTAAGATTACAAGGAATAATTAATTAGTATAATAAGCTAAATTAAGTACTAGGTCTAATTTGAAACTTTATCCTAACAAGTTATTCTCAATCTCATAACATTTGTAATCCTTAAGAATACTTCAAAACCAATCATATATAATACTCTAAACACAAGTGATTCAATCAAGATTTACTTCATTTATTTTCTAAAATATTAATGTATAAAATAAGAATTCTATGTATGAATGCCATATATAGGCATACAATGTCAATAATACATTCATTGCCATATAGGCATACAAAAAAATTACATCATTTCTAACAACATAATATCTAATGTTAGGTGAATACATCATATACATATCTAAAACACCAAAAATGCATACATTGCCATATAGGCATAAAAAAAATTACATCATCTAGAACATCCTAATCATCAAATAGTCTCCCTCTCTTTGCCTTCTTCAAGAAAGACTCTCCTTGGGATGCCTTGCTTGTAGATGGAGATATCCTAAATGCCTTATATTGCTTCAACATTTGACTATAGATAATACATTCATAGGTCACTTACAGTTAGACCTATTCAAATACAAAAATTATTATAAAATTAACAAGTACACATGAAACCAAGTTAAGAAACTTATGTTTTGAACTATGATAAAAGAAATCATTTAAACATGCACTTACCATAATCTCATGGTCCTCCTAAATTTTATGTTGACACTTGACTGGGTCACTACTAGTTTCAGCTACACGAATAGGTGTGTCAAATGATGAATAAATATGGAGAGTTATCATAGTATTCATATGAATCAGACTATCAAATGTCATATGACAACCCTGCATACACAATACATTCATGCATATAAGTTATATTTTCCAAATTATACAGTAAAATTAATAAAATAAAAGTACTAAATTACAATTGAAAACTACAAATGAATATACATACCTCGATAAATGCCTATGCATATGATATTGTAGCAAAAATTCTCGATTCTAACTTGACTTATAATGGTGGAGGAGTGTCCACCCTAGTTATCAACTGAACAAACAATCTAATAACTAATAACTTGGGAAATTCATTGATTAAACAAGTTGCTAACAAAATTAGTCTTGTATGCATTCCAAGATTCAACTATAGTCCAACTATTTGATTATTTTGGTACAAATTTATGTGGAAGATTAACTAAGGAACACATAAGAGTGTTAAAAATATTATTTTTAGGAATCTACTTGGTTAAGAAGTGGTAAAATCCTATTTGTCCATAGTCCTTGTTCTTGAAAAACATATAGTTTGTAATCTAAGAAATTATGTGCCTTGTGTTTCATATTATAACTTGTTAATGTAGGATTTATATGGGTAAAATGGGTCCTTAAATAGGTCATTATTTTCTAGTTAAGATCTCTCAGATGCTCCCAACAAAGAGCTTTACCCAAAAATAGGGCTAGTAGAAGGTAAAGCTAGAAAGTTGTATGTGAGGGGTAAATAGACAGACATTTTGAGTTAGTGACATGACCAAATATGTAGAGAGAGAGTTATAAGAAGATATAAGGATTAATTTGACTAATAATATCATTTTTATTTGATTTCCCAAAGGACTAAGGGAATGAGTTATGAATTGATGAAGGAGAACCTTGAAAGGAAGGAATATAGGCAAAGTTTTGTATAGAATTTAAAATAGGTCTACATCAATGGATATAGATAGGACCTCTCCCCCATCTAGATATAGTAGGTTTTTGGGCCCCCAAGTAGGTGGTGGTAACAATCTACTCAACCCCATCTATCTATATGGGGTTGAGGTCCCCTATTTATATATGGTTGAAATGCCTATGACATATACATATAGACTATAGTTTATAGTTGACACTCTCCCAAAAAACAAATGGGATCTAATGGACACTCTCCCAATAAACCAATGAAATTAACTAGGTACAATGGGATCAAAAGGCTATTCCATCTAAATTTATAACTCCATAGATAGAGATGAAATTATTATGCTTAGATGGAATCAAGATGGGAATTGACTTTGTAGCTATGACCATTTTAGATATCGATCATAGATATTAAAATACTATATGTGATTAAGATAACAAGGAATTAAGTGCCTAGCTATGAGGCCAGTATTTAAAATAAAGGAGTGGTGTGCATATTGATGAAGACATGGTATTCTCGATTGGGAAATTGATAGAAATATATTGTACCAAGCAAATTTTATCAAATGAATTATATATATATGTACATCCAATATTACTAATTGGGATTGACCTACTATAGAAACTACATATAATGGGATATAAAGAAAATGTTCAACTTGCTATTTTGGTTATTGAAAACATAGTTGAGATGGAAGATGAGTGTCTAACAAGTTACACCAATTAATGTTAATACATCAAACAATAAAAAAGTCCAACAAAATTATATTACATATTTTATATTTTCTTATACAAAATCTACCAAGGATACAATTAAGGTGTATGAATGTACATCTAGAGTATATAAGATTCACTTGAAATTTTACCTTTATAATTATATATTGTGTCGTACTGACATGAATAGATGTAGTAGCCCAGGTTGGCCCACTACGTAATTATAATTTTGAAGGAAATGCCTCCTCTTAGAACGCAAAAAAATTACATATATATTATTCAATTTAAATGTGTAAATTAGTTTTCACCTTCTTAATTTCAAATATAACTTAAAATTTTAATGTTAAATTTATATATAAGATACCTGCATGTGTATAGAGACTCCTAATGTATCTAAACTAAATGTGTGTGCTAATAACTCATTAGTGAAGACCATATCCTCCAAGCCCCTTGAAACACCACCATCATCATATAAAGGTCTAGTACATATATCACCACAACATCTGCATGGGTGGGGTTGAGTATGACCACTATCTAGAGTATCTCAAGAATCTATCTCTAAAAGTATACTTGTAAGATGATCGAGTATAACAGTAAGCACACTAAATTCATACAAAGTTTCTATCTCCACAACCTCTATCACCATAAATGGAATCTCTAGATGAATTTTATTTTGTGTAGTGATCCTTATAGGTTGATTAGGTGCATGATGTGTACCTAATAGATCCTATGCGGAGCCTTTCCCTTGGCCTTGAAGCTTACCATAGTCAAATTAGTTTGGAATTTGATTAAGGAGAAACTCACAATAGAGTTTCCTCAAGAAGTACAAAGGGACCTCATGGTTATTACAATGGGGATAGTCAAACACCATCCACCATCGCTCCCAAAAATTGGCCTGAATTAAAGCATGTTGGCATTGGTGGATTGGGAAATATTTGATCATTATGGGAAATGGGGCATTGGTGGTTAGCTCGATAAATAAGTCATAAATTTGATCTTTTGTTATATTTTTTTACTCACCCTAGATGTTGACAATTTATTGGCATAATACTCCCTACAACTATCCATATATGACATCCATATATAAATTTGAATCATTAACAAGTCAACTTGACCTAATACTAACTCTAGATTATTATTCAAATAGGTGCCATAGGTATTTTTGGAAGTGGGCTCCCTTGTTGTCCTAATTATTTTCTCAATTTCAATTTTATTCTCCACTATGTGAGCAACTATATCCTCTTGGATACCTTAGGGGAACTACAAGACGGTTAGGTGGAGGGTTGAGAGGGTTGGGTGGAAGGTTAGGTAGAGGATTAGGTGGAGGGTTAGGTTGAGCATGCCAACCTATTGGAGATAAATAACAACTAAACCAGATGCAATTCACATTCAAAAAATAAATAAAAAATAAATGAAAAAAATTGATTTAATCTACTAAAAAACAAGCCTCTTCTTCACAGAAGCATCATCAATCTGACAAATGGAGGGTAAAACACAAATATTGTAGGACAAAATGAGATATTGGAGGGCAAAACATGATCTTATAAGGGAAAAAACAAATCGGAATCAAAAAAATATGAATGAAAAAAATGAGGAGGATGAGTTTTTTGTTTTGTTTTATAGTTTCAATAACACATACATGTTATTTAAACTTATAGGAATGTATACACATTTATATAATGCATATGAATTTTTATTAGTTTACATAACACATACATGCTATTATTACAATGCATACATGTTATGGTTTTGGAATCCTGAGCCATAACATGTACATGTTATAACAATATAACGTACGCATTATGTTATAATGTGTATGAATTATGGGTTATGTTCATAGAATTGTCCCCCAACTTCATGTATATATCCATCTATAACTCAAACAAATAATAAAGAAGCAATAGAAAAAACAACTAGGATCCTCCCATGATATTCTCTTTTCTAGATCTAAGCATCATAATGGATGTATCTATATCCTTATTACCATGACCCTTTTTATTTTTATTGACTACCATCCAATCTACCCCATCCCCTTCATCAATGAAAATGTGGATATTAACTTCAAATGAATGAACTAAAAGAATTTTTAATGGATCCCAATCCTTCATCTCTTTGGCCACTACCTTCCCTCCTAGAGCTAATTTTTCTATAGGCCTATTGTTGACCTTTTTTGAAACACTATTAGTATTGTCTTTTGGACCTGCCTATTCCAAAAGCATATTTAAGAACCACCTATAGGTGCTCTCTCTAAGTATATGTTCTAGCTATTATATGTTGTAAGCCAACATACCTCCACCAAGTGTTTTTTTATGTTTAATGCTCTGACAATTATTCACCATATGTCTAGTTTGAAAAAACCTATGGCATCAAAAGGGTAACCCTTCATAGTCTCAAGATTGAACCCATGTTATATCCTTTACTTTCATCTCCACTTGGGTTACTAAATCCTTAGATATATATAGATTCACCAAAATTGAGGCATAGGTTGAATGACCCATTTTTGTGGTTAAGGGATATTCCTACCAAAATTACCCTATAGAATTTATAATGGCTTTGAAAAAATTTTTGCCCAAAATTTGTAGAGGAAGGTTTAGTAGACAAATCTAGATTGGTTGTGAGTTAAAATTTTCTATGAGAGGGTTTAAATTTGGATATCAGGGATTGAATAGAATCATGTGGTGCTCCTCCCAAGCCTATGTATATTCCTTAGTGACATCACCTTTATATTAAATAGAATAAAAAATCATAATTAATATTCCTTTATCACAAGGACTAATTTCAATCTTTGCTTATAATAGAGCCTCCAAGTGTCTCCTTATATAATCATGAAGATTATGTAGACTTGGCCATAGGCTGTTGAACCAATAAATCATTATATTAAAAGAGATTCAATTTTCCCTCTCTTCTATCACTTTTATCTCATCCTTTTCAAAGGTAATAAAAGGGATGTCTTTATCAATGGATATAGGCAAAATCTATCCTTTCCTTCAAATGGCCTATACATAAGATGGTATCATGTTATTTAAATATTTTGCTACCTTTAACTAGGTGCGTATAAGTCCCCCCACATAAGATGATTTGATTCTCTCTATCTCACCTATTTTAGGATATTTTCATGAAACTAAAACAATAAAATATCTATCTATCTCTACCTCAACTATCATAAGATCTAGAAAAGTAGGTGATGGAATCAAACCCTTGTTGATCCCCATAGATCCCCTTTTTAGGAACATTTTTCCACCAATGTCAGTCTTGTCCATCAAATCAAGCATTTTTTCAATCTCTATTTTATGTCCATCACTAGGAATAAACATCATGTTGCTTAGTATTTGATGCATCCCATCTAGAAGTGATACTTCAAAGGCATCATCCCCCATCACACTCAAAATCATCCCTTTCAACTCTAGCATTTTAAGACCCCCTATATTGAAAACTAATTTTGAGGCTCCATTATAAATCATTGGCTTATTCAACCCATGATGTACGAAAATATCATTGAACCAATGCCATTATCAATCAAACTTCTACAATATATTATTAATAAGTTGATATGATTAAAAAACATATTATGAACTATGTACTCCAATACAAATAAAACTAATCCAAACATTAAAAAAATGTTTCAATATACCTATGGTTCGACCTTTTACATTGGGTTTTTACATGAAATAATACAACTTTCCATTCTCATATAATTATGCAACCATAAAAGTTAAACATAATGAATTCAACATCAATTTCAATTTAAAATAAAATCTCAATACTAATTTAAAACCTATGCATACTATCATATAACCATTTAAAATAAAAAATGGAAATATATTATCTATATATTTATAGTGTAATTAGAAAGGGTGGTTGCATTAGGGTTTCTCATCCAGTGTTATTTGGAAAAGCCAAACTACAAATAATTAAGAAATTTAATAATTAATAATTAAAAGATAGGGGCAAATGCACAAAGTTTGGGGAGAATTCCATGGACATTACCTATAATGAGATCATGTTAATTAATAACATGATCACATTATTTAATTAAAGTGATTATGTTACTTAAATCCAAGTTTAGGATTGCCAGGTCAGAACATGATCACATTATGTAATAATGTGATTGAATTATATTAAACAATAACATGATCGATTTACTGACATGATCATGTTATTTACATAACATTAAAACCATAAAATTAATAACATGATCACGTTATTGACATAAAAATAACACAATCATATTAATAATGTGATCACATTCCCTATGTGCAAAATAAAAATAAAAAGGGAAACTTGAACCCAAAATTATTCATTTTGCGTTCATGTTTCCTAGCTCTACCCTTGTTCCATGATTATGTTATGCTCAAAATATTCCAAAGAGTGATAGGAAGTTGTCAGATTCACCCCAAAGACCTAGTAATCGATGATCCCACCATGCAAGAGAGGTAGGTGATTAAAATACTCCCTTTTTAATCCTAATTTTTCATAATTTTCATTATTTAACCCATATTTTTAATTGTAATTTTTTTTCTTAGAGTTCATCCTGCTAATGCTCCTAACCCTCCATAAAATCCTTTGGTTTCTCCTCCTCCTAAACCTCTACAAAACCTTTCTATTCATCCTATCCCTCAACCTAAACCTCCTATAGTTATGAAAAAACCCCTTGGAAGTAAAGAGGTTTTGATTGATAATATTGTGGGAAAAAAACTTGAAATTAAAGACTTAATTGATAGAATGAGGGATCTCAGTTAGACCAACCCCCACTACACCAAGCTAACTAATTCCCTAAAAACCTTATTAGGTCAAATTGACTTGGTAATGAGTCAATTTTACTGATGGAACTCATATAGGGATACTTTCAGGGCATATTATGCTAACAAGTTGTCAACCCTTTAGGTTAACTATTTGGAAATTTCAAAATCCAAAATTTGTGCCCTATTCATCAATCCAGCAACTAATGACCCATTTTCAATAACCGCTAAATTTTTTTGTGTCCATTAATTTATACATAGCTTAATCACAACTAATTTTTTGGATTGATGGTAGATGGTCTTTGACTATCCACCATGTAATAACTATGAGGTCCTATTATATTTTTTGAGGAATCTCTACTACGAGTTTGTCCTCAATTAGATTCCCAATTATTTTGATTTTAGTGAGTTTTAGGGCTGAAGAAAAGGCTCTACATAGGATCAACCAAGTGCACATCATGCACCTAATCATCCTATGCAAATTCATATCCAACAGCCTCTTAATCCTAAGATCACTTCCATGGTTCAACAGGTTGTGGAGATAGACACTCTCCATGTTGTTAGTTCACTCACTGATACACTCATTCAACATATGAGTAGGATTTCATAGAGTAATGATATATATGTGTGTGTGTGTGTGTGTGTAGACACACACACACACACACACACACATATATATATACACATATATACATATAAATATATACATATATATATATATGTATATGTATATATATATATATACATATACATATATATATATATATATATATACATATACATATATATACATATACATATATATAGATATATATACATATACATATATGTATATATATATATGTATATATATACATATATATATATATATATACATATATATATATATATATACATATATATATACATATAGATATATATATATATACATATATATACATATATACATATATATATATATATACATATATATATATATGTATATATTTATATGTATATATGTGTATATATATATGTGTGTGTGTGTGTGTGTGTATATATGTGTATATATATATGTATATATATATATATATATATACATATATACATATATACATAGATATATATATATATATATATATATATATACATACATATATATATACATATATATATACACACACACACATATATATATGTATATATATATATATACATATATATATATATACATATATATATACATATATATATATACATACACACACACACACACACACACGCATGCCACAGGATACCTAACCCTAACCCCACCCTTTTAGTTCATGTGGATCTATATGCATGGGAGATTTTGATGATGATGGTGTCGATGGTTCAGATGGATTAGATCATATTCTTATGAGTGATGAGTTTTTTTCATGCACATTTGGCATGCAGACATCATTCACAACATAGATACAGGTATAGTTTATATAAATGTCATGTTAAATTTAAGTTATATTTGAAAATTTTAATTTATAAGCTAATAATTAATTTACATAAAAATTTAATATAATAAATATGTAATTTTTTATGTCATAGGAGGTGATGGTTCCTTCATCATTACAACTAGCATTTAAAACATTCAATTTGCCACAACTATTGTTTTCATATTTGGATCCAACTACTGGGCCATCCATTATGGCATCTACCTCTATTAGGATGACACCATTTACCTATAAAAAGGTAAAAATTGTTTACATATAAGGTTTACTCTTTGTATTTGTTATGACTATAGTTGTTTACATATATGTTTTCCTCTTTGCATCTAATTTGTAACTTCTCTTCTCAAGAATTAATGCAAAAATAACACAAATTGTTTATAAAAATAAGTTTTTTACATATATCCCTTATACTAAAGAAAGGTTAAAAAAACATGCATTATATTCCTTTTCAATATTGCCATTTTTATAGAGGTTATAAATGAATTTATTCTATATGATTTAAGTAGATATCCAAAAATTAGTGTTTTATTTCCTTGAACATCACCCAAGTGACTATGGGCATATCTAAATTCAAAATTATTTCTTGATAGTCCTAACACAAGGCTACTTCATCTAATTTTTTTAAAAATAAATACCATGTCCAAACTATTTATTGAAAAATATCTTATCCCAAAGAACCTTTTCATACCTATTATCCAAGCATCAACTTTCCTAATAAATATTAAAGCACTGAAAATAAGATCCTTTTCAATTTATTTAGTTTGCAGGTAATTCTATCCAAAATTTGATGTATGCCGCCATTATCATGTGCTCCCCCAGTGGACGATATTCAATGTAATATATTAGTGTCTCTCTCTCTTGTTGAACATTATGTTCATAATCACACTCATGGAATAATTTTATAATATTCCATAAAATAGATACAATGGTGTGACCCTAATGTCCTATTGGAGGTAGTTGTCCCCATCTAGAGGTTGTGCCTAGGGATCCTACTCCTACTCCTATGATAATGTCCCAATGTTTATGAGTGATGTGGGATATGATTTCTCTAATTCTGTGTCTCTTGCTTATACCTACATGGGTGATGTACCTCCCACAATTTTTTGGCTAGATGGAGCCCAACCCCCCTAGCCTTAAGAATCTCATTGAGAGTCTTCACCTGAGACTCTAAACCAACCACATTTTATTCTAGGTAAACTATATAAGTAAGCATACGCTAAAACCTCTTAGATCCATGAAAATTTCCATCTTCTCTCCTAAATAATCCTAACAATAGGTGGTCATATATATAAAAGGAAATATGTCCCTTTGTTTCCCACCAAATGGGAGGAAAAGATCCCTATTTAATATCATTTTAGAGGGTCAGGATAACTACCCACTTCACCCCCACTAGTCTTACCCCATACTTAAAACCTATGTTATGTACATCAGCATCACCAAAGTATTACACCTAATTAGCAACCTTACCTCTATTAGAATCCTATATCAAGGCCAAAACCTTGCCTTTAGTTGACAAGCCTAGTATCCTAATAAAAATATGAAAAGTGATAGTCCACTCTCAAGGGACTTATGGGAAAATTAAACAATTTTACATGACACATCTTAGTTGGCGAATAGGTTTCAAATAAATCTACTCGATGGGACAATAATCCCCACCTACACAATCTAGAGTATCCCTATTATATATAGTGTGGCCAAGTCATTAGTCATTAATTTCTCTATAATCCTAGGTTCAACCAATCATACTTCATCACTCTACTCCATTAAATGCAAACCCACCTTTAAAACATCATTTAAAATATCCATAAATACTCTAAGTTAATCTATAAAATTCATCCAAAATTAATTAGTTACGAGGGTCCTACCTAAGTCAAACCCCTATTTTTAGACAAGTAATAAATCAACAACCAATATAATGAAACATGTAATATAGAATAAATTGAATATCTTGACCCAAATATATTTATATTTAACAATTTAAAAAAAAATAAACGAGTATATTATATATTCCCTTTCACAGTTTTATTCCTCTAATTTTGGTTTTGGTACAAGGATGCACATTTAAAAGTTCAGTAGACGTTTTATCAATTTACATCTAAGTGTATTTTCACATGCATGATTTTATTTTTCTTTCATATAATGTGTCATTATATTCATGTACTTATATAGACACACATTTTATATACAAGTGTTTCTATTAATCGTTTTGGTTTCCATATATAAGATTCAATATACTTTATCTAAAACTAAGTGAGACCTTGTTTACATAAATATTTATGGATGGTACTGACACCCCTCCCTCTCTACGAGCTAAGATAGATATAGGTATTACTGCTTCAATGTTATCTACATAGGTGTTGAGAGAGGTATATATTAGTTCTTGTAATTTTGAATTTTAAAAAGAGACGTGTTTTAATAATTTTAGTACATGTACTTAGGTAAAATATAACTTATGTAAATGTATTATGTATGTCAGGTTATCCTATGAAAACTGAGAGTCCCAATCAAATGGTGATTGGGGTAACTTCTCATGTTTCTCCAATATTTGAGATGCTTATTCAGACAACTAAGCCTACCATTGACTTGATTAAGTGTGAAAAATAGATTGAGCAAGATCACAAGCTTGTAGTAAGTGCACATGTTCAAAAGATTTTTTTATTATAGTTTAAAATTAATTTAGTAACAATTTTTTAAATGTATTATATGATAATTTTGTAATAATTATTGTATTTGAGTAGGCTCAACTACAAGCTAGCTATGAGCATAGGACCCACAGTCAAATCTTGAAACAATCCAAGTCATTAGAGGGGTATCCATCTACTAGCAGGGCATCCCAGAGAGAGTCTTCTTTAAGAAAGGCATATAGAGGGAGACTATTTGATGAATAGGATGTATTACACATTATATGTACTTTTTTGTATATCTATATGGCAATTGATGCATTTTTGGCATTCTATATATGCATATGACATTCAACCAATATTATACACTATGTTGGTAGATGTAATTTTATGTATTCCTATGATGGTAATCTATGTGTTATTGACATTGGACATGTATGTGCCTATATTTTATGTCTATCATGGTAATATATCTCATTTATATTGAGTTTTTATTTCATTGTGTGTTATTTTATATTGTTTTTTTGATCTTATAAATTATTATCTATTAGATCTTGTATTTAATGTTGTACATGCATAAATGAGGATTAAAAAATTATTCTTTTTGATGATATATATCTTGGATCTTACATATTTTTTTAAATTAAAGTTTTATTTCATTGTCTGTAGTGGAAATGACTAATGACACTCTTATCACTTAGGCTTAATGGCCTTCTTATGTTTGTACGTACTTCTTGTAAAATTTAGAGATAATTCTTGGTGTCATTAGACCTCTTGAAAACCTCTCAAATTCATTATCTAACTCATTTCATACATTTCATTCACAAACATCCTCTCACTCTTTCACTATCTATTCATTAGGCAATCTTCTTATGTTTCAAACTTACCAAAACATGATATAGGTCTCAAGGAGTCTGTATTTTATCATAGATGTTATTACATGGTCAAATCAAACCTACCTTAACCTATTACAATCACTCAAACAAACTTCAACATTCAATTCCACATATAGGACACAACAAGATAGCACAAGGTACCCTATCTAACAAAGCACCCTAGATGCATGTGATAATAACATGGAGTATTAGTTCAATTTCAAATCTGTCATGCATTTTATAAGAGCTTCAAAACCTCATTTGTTGATGGGACCATATTCAAAGTCCATATCTAGTCAATGGCATACTTGAAAATATTAAGAAATAAATCTTACTTCCCTTTTCAATGTGACTATTAACCCAAAAAATTGTATAGATAGGGTTTCTTTATTTTAGAGGTCAATAGGTCAATAAGTCAATTACTCAATGCCACCTACTAGGTCAATAGGTCAATAGGTTAAAGTTATCAAAGTTGTCAAAGTTGTCAAAGTTGTCAAAATTGTCAAAGTTGTCAAAGTTATCAAAATTATTAAAAAAGTCAAAGTTTTCAAATTTGTAAATGTTGTCAATATGTCAATAGGTCAATTACTCATTAAGTTTCTAGTTCTGTAGTTTAAGTTGTCAAAGTTCAAGTTGTGGTTGCATAAATTTGGTTCTAGTGCTTCTTGAGTGAAAAATTACATCATCAACATGTTTGAGGGGGTTGGATAACATCTAGGACCATTTTTTTATCATCTTATTAGGCCTGATTGATAAACTTGCCTCCCATTATTGCCTCAAGAACACCCTTTCCATTACAAGAAAAATAAATTTTTTAAGCCTATGTTCAAACATACATAAAATGAAAAATATAAGTCATTTACATGAACCATAAAATCCTTCATGTACATAATTAATCCGTATAACTTCACTCCGAATCACTTGGATAGAAGCTTTGATATCAATCCATTAGACAAGTTGTAGTGATGGGTCCAAAACTACATGTTTTTCTCATTGAACAACCAACTTCTCGAGCTCCAACTGGCATTTCTACCTTAGAGACCTCCACCTATAAATATATCTATTTGATCACATAAACAAAGGCAAATTTCATGTTATCACATTTCCATAATGTTTTAATCTATATGGAAGTGCATTTTCACTACCATTCTAGAGAGCGAAAACATTGACAACAAATGTTGTCAAAGTTCTAGTTGTGTTTGCAGAGTTCTAGTTATAATTATTATTGAGTGAAAAATGAAACCCCCAACACATTTTTTTTAAGGGGGGATAGATAACATATAGGACTAGGTTATTAGCCTCTCGTCAGGCCTGATTGCCAAACCCACCACCCATTCCAGCCTCAAGAACACACTTCCCAATATAAGAAAAATATAATTTTTAGCCTAAGTTCAAACATGCATAAAATAAAAACTATAAGTCATTTTTGTGAACCATCAGATTCCTCACATACCTACTTAGTATCTATAATCACACCCTAGATCACTCAGGTGGAACCTTTGAGATCAATCCATTATACAAGTTGTAGTGATGGGTCCAAAATTGCAAGTTTTTGTTAATGAACAAGTAACTTCTCGAGATCCAAGTAACATTTCTACTTCTGGGACCTCTAGCTATGAATATATCACTTTGATCAAATATAAATAGGAAAATTTCATGTTATCACATTGCCATGATGTTCTAGTCCACCTAAAAGTGCATTTTCACTACCATTCTGGAGAGCAAAACACTAACAATAAATGTTGTCAAAGTTTAAGTTGTGGTTATAGAATTCTAGTTCCAATGATTCCTAAGTGAAAAATGACACAACCAACACATACAAGGGGAAATATAACATATATTAATAGGTTCTTATCCTCCCCTCAAGATTTATTGACAAACCCACCACCTATTCTAGCCTCAAGAACACACTTCACAATATAAGAAAAATTTAAAATTTTATGATAAGTTCAAACATGGATAAAATAAAAACTGTATGTCATTTATGTGAACCATAAAATCCATCAAATAAATAATTAATCCCTCTAATTTCACCCCAAATCACTCAAGTGGATTATTTGAGATCAATTTTTTAGACAAGTTATAGTGATAGGTCCAAAAATGTAAGTTTTTGTCAGTGAACAAGCAACTTCTCGAGCTCCAAATGGTATTTCTACCTCTGGGACCTCCACCTATGAATCTATCACTTTTATTACATGTACATAAGAAAATTACATATTATCACAATGACATGATGTTTGAATCCACCTATAAGTGCATTTTCACTACCACTCCAGAGAGTAGAAACACTGACAAAAAATATTGTCAAAGTTTAAGTTGTGATTGCAAAACTATGGTTCCGATGCTTATTGAGTAAAAACTAACACCAGCAACATATCTAGGGGGTAGATAAAATCTAGGAATAGGTACATGGCTTCTCATCAGGTCTAATTGACAAACCCACCACCCATTCCTACCTCAAGAACACCCTACCCAATTTACAGGAAAAATACAATTTTTTAGCCTCAGTTCAAATACCCATAAAACCTAAGCTTTTATTATATTCAAGAACATAGAATTATTTATTGACAGTGCCAACCACATGAAATTGGAAGCTTATCTAGTACCATTAACCTAAAAAAAATGTTAATAATAAATAAAAAATGAAATTTATATTTGTACTACCTAAAAAATAATAAACATTTGGTAAAATTAATTACATCTATATTTAAAAAGTCAACATACCTATATATTTCATTCCAATGAACCTCTATAATTTACTCTAACCTTGACAATATCAAGAATAGCTTCATGATCTAACTCTCAACCTTTCCATAGTTTCTTGTTTAATGGCCTCCCATGATATTTTTGTAATTGAATATTTATTGTAAGAATCAAATATGAATAGTGCAGTATCTTCCCATGAATTTCAAACTATTTAAACAACCATTGACATGAATTTTGTTATAGGATATCATCGAAACCAAGTTTCAGTGACTACCACTAACCTGGTGGGATAGTCAATGTTTTCTCCATCTGTAACTGGGGATGTCAATTTTTTATTTCTCTCTACACATCGACACAAGTAGTAATCATTGCCTTCTTCATTATCCTCATCTATAATAACTAAAAAAACATTCCCTATCCATCACAAAAAATAATTTTTAGTGACAATATGAAGATATATAAATAATGAGAATAAATTGTACAAAATGAAAAATATTCTACCTAGCTGCACTAGATTAGATATATGGTCAAAGTCATATGACGATGTCATATCTATAAGTTGCAATCCTATTGGAACTCGATATGTGTTAATCAGAATTAGAAGTTTGTAAATCCAATCATCTACCCACTCTTATAACTCACACGCATTCTGAATAGAGTTGATGTGTGTAGAATAGAAACATGCCAAGTATCTCATATGAATAGTATAAGAACTTGTGTTTGAGATATGAAACGAGTGGAGGTCACTTAAACCCGTTAGAGTTATGCAATCCTCATATTTTACCAAGTTTTCTTTCTCCATTAACCAAAAATGTCTAAGAATAGTATAATTTAGTTGAGAACCATGGCACATGTTCTCATTACACCATTCAACCATAGTTTTTGCATCTATCAAATGAACACCCTCTTCAAATTTCAACTCTTCCCCTATAATAGATCCTTTTACACATGATCTAACACCATCATGCTCCAATTTTCTGAGGTTATCCTTATTGAAAATTCAAATGTGTTCTACCCCTATGGTAATGTGCATCTTGCTCAATCAATAAAACATCGGTGCATTTTTCAATTATGATGTGCAATTGTCTGACTAAATGTAATGTTGATTGAAAGTAATTTTCCTTTGACTCAACTGTTCATATAACTTCTAAAAATAACCTTGCACATACTCTAGACAATGTGATTTATCATCTCTTTTATAGAAATGGTACCCCATTAATATTTTCTATTATTGTTTTGTACTATCAGGTGCATACATGAATGATATATGCATGAATATGGCAACTTGTGGTGAGTTGCAATACTATGATTGAACTACCATTTGGGGTTTAAATTTTTAATTATCTACAATATCAACTACTAAAATAATGAAACCATGTGGGAATGTATCCTTGCATATCTTGAAATGTTCATCCAACCATCTATCCCTGTGTGTGTGTCTTGCATAGTCATAAATAATCTTATCCCTAAATTTGACCAAAAATTCTGAAACAAGTATCTTTTTTGTAAAAAGACCACACCTTTTAGATTTTTTGCCATCTTTACCTTGATAAGTTACTAATTTATATTTTATTAAAATAACTAATTCTTGTCCAATTTCACTTGTAATATCCTCATGGATACATTTTTTTTAAATTTGGAAATCCACCACAAATTTTACAATTTCCATTTAAACATGATTTATTGTAAAATAATTGCCCATTTAATCTTTTGTAGAAGATAGTTGGAATAAATTCCCTAGATGATTTCGGTGGAATTTCAATGCCACACTCCTAGAAAATGTTCGTATGTAAATTACAACAAATATGGTGAAACATATCATAGTGTATTGAAAATTGAACATGTTGCCTATAACAACTGGTGCATGTGTCATTTATATTAACATAAAAAGGTTTTGCCATCTCAAAATATCTTTGAAAAATACAAATTTGTGAATGTTTTTCCAAAAATTTAGAGTAAAATTGTGTTTGAGTCATATATAATAAATTATTTGGATGCAGTTCACAGTTATGAGAACCAACTCTTCTTTTCACAACATCTCTTGCATTGGGTGAAACTCTTGTATTGCCTTTCCAAAATTGAGTAACTCTTTTAGAGTATTGACTATAGCCTTGTCCTTTCATGGAAGTCTACTAGAGAATGTCCGTAGCTTATTGGTATTAGCTTCATTAAGTCTTTCACATCATGAAATTACTTTCATGAATATTTTTTTGTTTATATCAAGTGTTCAACTTGTTTTTGAAATCAATCATTTTTTCATCATTTTAGCATTTACTACACAAGTTGTCATTATACGTCATAAAGCATTACAATATTTTTTGTGTGATCTCAAGCCTACAGTATGATATGCATCATGCATATTTTCAACAATTTCATCATTTTCATCATCCATGTTAGATTTTCTTATTCTTAATATGTATATTATAGGTCTCATCTTAATCAATTTTATCAATGAAACAAATAATTGACATACTTGACTATCATACTCCAAATTATGAAAGAAAGTATCCAAAATTTGTTGATCTAGTCTTCTTGAATGGAAATCAGACATTTTGTTATGCATTGGTTTTTAAATATTTTCATCAACTTCAATTAAGTACTTATCTTTTCTAGGCATGATTACTGAAAGTATTGGTAATGATGGAATTTGTTGAGAGGGTGTTTCAAAATCGTTATTACTTTAATTTCATAGAGGTGAGATGACATTAAATTCTTGATTGTTAATTTATTCATTATATGTTTCCATGAAATTTTATTGATGGTTAATTTTATCATTATTTATTTCCATCAAATTTTTTTCCATTCATGGGGTGTGAAGCATCATACATAGACTCATCATCAACAAAATAAAAAACTTGGAACTTTGAATGTGAACTTCTAATATTAAATAAATTATTATTTTGTTTTCCAATCCCTAACCTAAGAGTGAGAGGGAGGCTCGCGTTTGCGCAGCCCCCCCAAACCCTAAGCGTCTGCATGGAGATCACTGAAATGCGAGATCTATTACTACATGGAACTTTATTTTTGATTTGGATTTCCATATTATGGATTGAATACGGATTGGATTTCTAGCTCGAGTTGGACTACCATCCCAACCAAGTTAGCCAAGGAAATAATGATCGAATGGGGGAAACCCCCATGGTGGAGCTGCACAAGGTGCTTAATTAGTGGTCGTCATGCTGTCCAAAGCCCTAACCTTTGCGGCTGCCTTATTAGCCATCACATTCTATTGACTGGGGTTGTGGCTCATATTAAGGTGCTTCCAGACATGAGGGATTTCTTTGATGATTTTTGATTGCCATGGCGGTGAATCCTCTGCAGAGGGGGAGATTGGGCAGACGATCGGGTGGATGGAATGGGCATTGGTGGCGCTAGTTCTGGGGTTTGTTTCTTTGTTTATGGTGCTATTTTTTGTGGGTAGTGCATTTTTAGGGTTTTAGAGCATGGTGGAACATGGCCTTTTTCTAGACATAGGGAGAACGACATGTTGGACATCATGGAAATCAATTAGCGGTCCTGAAAAGGAATATTTTGATGGCTACCATATGCGAGCAATTCCTTTGACTTTGTGTTTTAGGGGTTGTTGGACCGAACCTGGGCATGGCCATCATTATTGCTAGATCTGATAGTGTGTTCCTCAATCTTTGTGATAGAGAAACCAAAGGTATTTTGGGGTTTTTTATTGTCACGAAAAATGCTTGTTTGTCATTATTGCAATGGCAACTTGCATTGTTGGATAGGGCAGAATGCTAAAGATATATATTTTTTAGCATTCTTTTCCCTATGCTGTAAGTTTTTTAAGGTTACAGGTCCTTGTAAAACTTGGGTACTTGTTTAAAGTTGTTAAACCTAGTTTTGTTTAGGTTTCAGGTCCTTGTAAAACCTAGGTGCTTTTATTGGTTTATGTTTGTGGTTTTAGGTCCCTGCAAAACCTGATTTGGTACTATTTTTTAGTAGGCTTCAGGAATGTTTTTCTTGGTGATTGTTAATGCTTTATCTTTCTTGATTCTGTTAAAGGGTTTCAGGGTCCCTTCAAAACCTGCTTTTACCTTAATCTAAAACTAAATTATTATTTTTAATTTCATTATTATTCATTTCATTATGGTCAATTTCATTATTATTCATTTCATTATGGTCAATTTCAACATCATTCAATTTATTATAGTAAATTTCATCATTTCATAATTCATTATCATCAATTGCCTCATTATCTATGGCATTTCGTTAATAAGGGCTAGGTTTTGTACCTTGTTTACCATGAAATTTTTACATTAGTAGATTTTATTTCTCTTTGAAATATTATAATTACTTTGGTTTTTTATTCTTCAACAAATTCCTCTTCCTCTTCAAACATGATTTAGAACCCATCAGAAGGGACAATTGACAACATTTCAAAGGTGGGGTCAAGTATATAGTTACATAGATCTCACAAAGTATGTAGAGAATGTTTGTGGGGATAAAAGTCTTGATTTGGGATAAAAATAGTCATTGATAAATGAAATTATCACAAAAATAATAATAAAATGATCATGTTATATAATGTGATCATGTTATTACATAACGTGATCATGTTATTACATAACGTGATCATGTTATGTTTTCTATAAGGTCCCAACCTATCTAACCCATCGATAAGTTCATATCGATAATAATGCAATAGTATTATTACATAACACCATCATGCTATTATCGATATAAACTTTTGGGTTGGTGATTTGGAATGTGGACCGAGAGTTACCTATGTTAATAATAATGTGATCATGCTATACTTAATATAGATAAGGTATTATGGATAGGGGATTAAGGCATTGGTGGATATGGTTTATGGATTAGGGATTACATTTTATGTTTTAGGGATTAAGGATTACAATTAAGGTCCAATGTGAAGGTGCATGGCTACTAGGACCTTTCCCCTAGAATGGCTTGGATTTATGGATACTCACGTCTCTCCCTATGTTAAAACTAATTGATTTGAAATGACATTATGATGGAAGGGAAATGGGTCCCCATAAATTGAAATGACATTTTCATTTAATAAAATAGTAGGTAACATGATTTTGTGACATACATGGCACAAAAATGTTTTTGGGCACATTTCCCAAAGTGCATTAAATGCCATATCACTTGTGATTTAAATTTTTAAGTGGTCAACCAATATGTTTCCCAAAGTGCATTAAATGCCATGGTATTACTTCTTAAGTCATTTTTTGCTTCTCCTAATACTTGGAGAAAGAAGATCTAAGACCATCAAGGCCCAAAAAAATAATTATAAGTCATTAATAATAAAATGTGTTTTTGGGTTGTCATTATACCCTAGATGTCATCATGCAGATTGAGTGAATTAGTCAAATGGGGCTATCAGTCATGTGATTTAGGCCAAATTGAGCAATGTGAACTTAATTATTAGTCTATAAATGATGTTAATTTGGGTTAAAATTATTGGATCAAGGATTAAATAATTTATATTTATCATTTAGAGTTTAGGTATTAATAACATTAAGGATTAGGGCTTAGGATATAGATTTTAGGGTATGTCTATATAATCATGTAGGCAATTTGGGAAAATTTGGGAGCCTTGAACCTATATCTATGATTATAGAATGTGAATTTGGAATCAATTATCCCCAACATCATCACATATTAAGCCTATAAAGTACATTGTGGTAATTATTGATGCAGTGGATTGTACCCTCTAAAAGGAGGCTCATATCTCTTCCTCCATGCAGTACAATAGAGACATTCCTCTTGATGTGAGTGGAAAACTTGATGAATGGATCTCTAGATTAGGGGATAACTCCCATTGATGGACCTTGAGGCCCTAGATTTCTTACTGCTAATAATGGGGGAGGGGTGAAAAGATAGAAATACTAATAATAGAACCTAATTAATGCGGTGATGCACCAAACTAGTTGGTCTACTCATATTTGACATACACTTTACACCAGAGAGAAGAAAACATACACTTCATTCAAATGAGAACCTTTCTTGCATCAGTGTTTTAGCAGGGGATCCTATGGAGATACAGGGAGAAAGAACTACCATATGTGTTCTAAGACACACTATGGATAGCCTGTTCACATGCACCTATACTCTGAGCTAGACGCTTCTTGTTGACCTGTAAGAGAAGAACTCAAAATACACTAGATATGTTGGCATAAACTTATCAAAGCATGAAAAGGAAATGACGTAACATAAGATAAAACCATAAACATATGAAAAATTACAAGCTCAAATGGAGGTAAAAATGCTTCTTTAGATTCAAGGTAAATTTCTTCAAGGGTTCACCATACAATGCTAAGAGATCCACTTTCAAATGAGAAGTTACAAATATATAGAGAGCTTGGAAATATATAGTTGACAAGTCAAGGGATTGAAACCCATATTGTATTAAACACTTCTACAATGACCACAAGCCCATGTTTTTACTGTATCCTTCCAATTACATATAGGAGAGCCATGTTGTAAGTGTCCAAGTCACTACCCTTGTTTTTTGGGGCCTGCAAAAGCATGGTATACTCCTGCTAGTAACTAACAAGGCCATCCCCAAGTTTTGTTGACTGGGCCATGTTATCTTTAATGTTGAGCGCAACTAGTTGTACATTAATGGTGAAGAATGAAAAATGAGTTTCTCCCCTCTATAGTTTAAGAATAAATCCTTTTATTGGTTTTTGGTAGGGACTATTTCACCTAAGTTCATTTACTCCTCTTGTTGGCAACACCTATGCTACCTACCTTGGTCTGGTTCATCCTTGGGTCTATACTTTGACATATCACACCACTTGGAATGGTTTAAGATTTTGTTTTATTGTGCACATGACCATGTTCTAGGTTACCTGCCTTGTTTTCTCTTACTTTGATATTTCCCTTTTGTCCTTAGCCATTTGGGCTCTTGGGCGCATGTTATTTTCTCTCAAGTTTCTTTCTTTGCTTGCTCATTCATTTGTTCTTTGAGCTTTTGGTTCTAAATTCCTTCAAACAAATTTTTTGAAGGAATTCCTTCAGACATTTTGTTTGAAGGAATTCTCTTTTGGGCTTACACTCTTTGGCTTTCTTTTTGTGGGCCTTTGGGCTCTTCCAAGTTGATGACTTCCCAATGGCTAGTTTATCACCCTGAAGTTGATGTTTATGGGCCCATCATTGGAAATTTGAATCCCAATGGCTAGTCATTTATCATATAATTGAATTCCATATAGTTGTCACTCACTAGGACAATTCCTTCGAGTCTATTAAGTGTCTCTTAAGAATTTGACAATGGACTTTCCTGAAGGGAAAGAGCCCTTCGAAAATTTTGAAATAATCTTTCAACATTTTTGCAAACAAACTTTTCTGAAGGGAAAGTGACCCTTAGAAAAGATTGAAATGGTCCTACGACATTTAAAATATACCTTTAGAAAAGCTATAATGGTCCACTTTGAAAAGAAAGTGACCCTTCAGAAAAATTGAAATTGTCCACTTTCATGACCAAGTGCCCCCTGCAAGGACACCTACCCTTCAAAATTTTTGTGACTGTCAAATTTATTTAGACAAAATGTCTAAATGATTTTGACCTTGGATTTTCTTCTTTGGTTTTCCTTCGAACAAAAAGTCCAAAAGAATTTCTTCAAATATTTTGTTCAAAGGAATTCTTTCTGCCTATGCCACTTGTTTTCAAAGGGCAAGTTCCCTTCAGGCTTCATGTCTTTTCCCCTTTGCCTCAAAAAAATACACTCCGTAAGGGTATTTTGAGCCCAAAGTGCCCTTCATAACTCTTGCATTGGTCCTCATGCTAAGGAAAAACCCTCTACAAGGTCCATTCTACCTTCAAACATACCCTTTAGAAGTTTTGTAAAGGCCCATTTTATCTTTGAAGTTCCTCTTGCAATGGCAAATACCCTTCGGGGAAATTGAAAATGACCCTAAAGAACACCTAGGTACTTTCCATGAAAAAACACTTGCCTTAAGAATCATCTAAGACCAATTCAAGCTCTTCTGAAGGACTTACTCATAAATATTTAACGTAAAGATGTCTTAAAACCTAACTGCTTCTTCCTTACCCTTTTGGGGTTGTCAAGTGCTCTTAATTATTACTTATAAAGATTACAAGTAATGTTATTCTGAGAACCTGATTTGCTCTATGAGTGCTAGAAAAGACCAATGCTAGATGGGACAAGACTTACACCTACACAAAAGTAAACTTTTCCTTGATTTTTAGAGCGTTAAGACCTGGTTTTAGGGCAAAAGGGCATGTAGAACAAGGCATCAAGGAAAAATAAGGTGGGTACCCATTTTGGCATGTAGGATTCACAAAATGGTCATCAAATTGGTAACTCATAAGGGAAGTAAGCCTACTATGCTTGAGAAGAATGGTGTCCTAAAATTCCATTAGGCATGGATTCAGAATGCATCTTGAAAAGTTGGAAATAGACTTGTAAGTACCTAAGAACCAACAAATATTTTACCCCAAACAACAAGGAAAAACACACACAAAAAGCCTAAAAACACTACACACATGCACAACAACACTTAGGGAAAATGAGGAAAAATAAGGAAACTATGTACATAACAAAATAAAACTAGTAATAATGCTTAAGATATATCCCATTCATTGGGATATGTATCTCTTCACCATAAAACTTGGTGAGTTGGAAAGCATTGTGTTGTTTGTACTAGGTGATGACATATAGGCCACTCCATAAGGCATCAAACTTCATGTGCCTTCCAGGCTTGGCTTGGTCCTCATTCCACTTCAAGATAATATCACCTTCTGAGAATATCTTTGGCATAGACCTCTTGTAAAAATGCTTCTTTGTTTGATGTTGGTGGCTTGTCTTGCATCCATGGCTTGGTCTCTCACTTCTTGAAGCTCTATTATCTCATAATACTTGACTTCTAGGTTGTCACTCTTAATGAATTATAGTTGATGGGCAAGATCCAAGGCTGGTAAATCCAATGAGATAAGAATTCTAGATTCCATTCCATACACAAGTGTGTATGGTTAATTCATGATCACCCTATTTTGAGTGATCCTATCTACCCAAAGAGCTATCTTCAACTTGGCATGTCAAGTCCTTTGATTTTCCTCCATTGTCATTTTTATGATCCTAATGAAATTCGTATTTGTGGACTTGGCCAACCCATTCCCTTGTGGATGGTATTTGGAAGAAGTACTTAGATATATTCCATAAGTTAATACCAACTCACTTATCTTCATGCGTAAGAAAGCTAATGCATTGTCTAAAATGATTGTGGGTAAGACCCCAAATCTTGTCACTATGCCTTCATAGAAGTCTAGGACTGAACTCTCACTGGCCTCTTTCAAAGCTATGGCCTCTACCCATCTTGTGAAATATTTTTTGGTAGTCAAAACCCACTTGTGGCTAGAACTAAAAGGTGGATTGTTCAACCCTATGAAGTCCAACCCCCATTGAATGAATGGTTGTTGTACTTGAATAGGATGAAGAGGCATGACAACTCACCATTTCTTCCCATCAAAGAAGACACATTTTTGACATTTTCTCACCCAAGCATGAGTGTATCTAAAAAAACTAGGCCAAAAGTAACAAGACCTCATAATACTTGTAGCTGTGGCCATGAGAGCAATGTGGCCACCAACTGGTTGATCATGTAACTCAAACAACACCCATTCGACTTGGTCTAAATCAGTGCATCTCAATAGTACCCTTGAAAATTATTTCCTAAATATAAATATGTAAACTAGGACACAAGGAAGAGATTGGAGTCTAAAATACCTCCTCTTGGTCTTATCAAGACCTTTTGGACACTCACCACTTCCAAGGAAATGAACCATGTCTTGTTCCCAACTCTTCATGATTGTAGGTACAACTGATGTAGGTTCATCATGGAGTACCAAAATGTCCTCATTTGGCTCTTTCAAGTCTATATCAAGGTGTTCACACAACCCTCTTCCCCTTACCAACTTGGTGGTCTTTATCTCTACGTCATACTCCATTACTTTGGTGTTCCAACCTGCCCTTTTCTAATTCAAGTCTCAACTCAACAGGGAGTCTTTTACACTAGGAAGTGGCACCATGATGTTAATTTTATTTTTAGACAACATATTTTTGAACTTATTCAAACTTCATATGACTTCAAGCACTTGCTTCTCAACATACGTGTATCTAACCTCATAGCCTTTTAAACCTTGGCTGAAAAAAGCAAGAGGTTGTTCTAAATTCTCATCGTTTGCTTGAGTGAAAATAACAAAGATTACCTATTAATCCCTAAAGGTCTATAGATTGAATTCCTTGGAGAAGTTTGGACTAGTCAGGGTAGGAACTTGAAAAATAACTTGCTTGATACCTTCGAAGTTTTCTCTTCTTCTTTCTATCCACGTGAATGTCTCATCCTTCCTTAGCATGGAAGTTAGTGGCTTGAACAACTTAGAAAAGTTAATAATGAATATCCTAATGAAATTTATTTGACCAAAGAAAATTTTTAGGCCCTTCTTGTGCTTAGGCAAGGACAATGCTAAGATGGTGTGCACCCTTTCTAGATTAATGGATAAGCCTTATTTTGAAATGACATGGCCCAAGAGCTTGCCTTCATGGATGGAAACCACACATTTATTTGGGTTGAGAGAGATGTTTAACCCTCTACACCTTTTAAATATTTTCCTGAGGTACTTCAAATTATGACTTGCCTCCTTAGAGAAGACTATCACATCATCAAGATAAACTAGCACACTGTCATTGATCAAACCTTGGAAAGCCATATCCATAGCACATTGGAAGGTAGCTCCAATATTCAACAATCTAAAAGGCATCTTCCTATAGGTGTATGTTCCCCACTTGGTTGTGACAGTTGTCTTGTATTGGTCACACCCTTGTACCAATGTTTGATTATACCTATAGTAGCCATCTAGGAGAGAGAATATTTTACTACTTATCACCATCTAAAGAATTTACTCCATACATGGAAGGGGATAGTGATCTCTCAGTGAGACTCTTTTTAGGTCTATAAAATATACACACAATCTGACCTCTCTATTCTTCTTCCTAACAGGGACCAAATTGGCCAGCTAATAAGAGTGTTTGATAGGGAAGATGATCCTAGACTTGATCATTTTGGTGAGTTCCTTCTTCTTGAGAGGCTCAATCTTTGGACTGATTAGCCTTTGATTTTGTTTGATGGGTTTGGTACCTTCTTCTAGCTCAATGGTGTGTTGGTCAAAGATTTGATCAAACCCTTTCAAACCACCATACTCCCAAGTGATGACATCAGTAAAATCCTAGCATAACATAATAAAAGCATTCTTTTATTCATTGGCACATACCTTCCCAAGTGAAATCAACTTATCCTTGTAGATCTCTACCCTTTCATAATTTTCCTTCTTGGTTGACATGATTTCTTTGTCTCTCTTGAGTTGTTGATCTTCGTTGAAGATGCTCTCAAGAGATACCAAACCTTTGGGAAGCCTATTGGTCTTTAGTTGAACAATCTACCCATCATACTGTTGCTGCAGCTTGGACAAATTTTTAGAAGTGAACTCAAAATCTTCCTTCAAGAAAAGTGTTATTTTTTGGTCACTTTCAAACACCTACTAATTGGTGACATTGTTCGATATGGAGGGCCTCATGATCACCTTTAAATGATGTTAATTATTGCTTTGTCTCACCCCCTTTAGGTATCAAACTGAGCACCAACTGCTGATAGTCTATCCTCATGCTTGCTCTCCTCTCTTGGAATGGAAGTGATGTTGAAATGAATGAAGTTATCCACAAGGTCCCACACATTGTTCTTGTAAGACTCGAGTAAGGAGTTTTTGGTCAAGTTTTGACCTCTCACCTAGTTCACAATCAACTCACTATCTCCAAACACCTGTATTTTTTTTATTCCTCTCTTCCTTTCCCATTATAGGCCATGAACAAGGGACTCATACTCTACTATGTTACAAGTGTAGGAGAAATGAAACCTTATAGTTGGGAATTATTTATCCTTTGAAGGTGAAACCAACATTTTCACAACACAAACTCCCAACTCGCTTCTAGATTCATCAAAGAACATCTACCATAAACCATAGTCCTCTTGATCTATCTTGATCAATTTTAGCATGAAAGCATCTTTCTCATACATGAATTACACTCTAAGATCATCTTATTCAATGAAATTTTAAGGATCATACTTAAAATTATCATTTCCCAATTCATCTAGGAGTAGTTCAGCAACTCCTATAAGGGAAGATAATGGAGATTGGTCCACCTAGAGATCTTCTTCATCAATGATTGCATAGTTCACATTCACTACTTTGGGTGAGTATGGATCTAGGTGATCCTTATGGATGGGCTCTAACTCAATCTTTACTTTAGTTCCATACTTTGTCCTAAGAACCATGTAAGACCAATTGACTGCCAAGTATCCACCTATCTTGGATGTGAAATCCCTTAACAAACAAAGAGATAAGTAAGGAGGAATATCTGCTACTACCAAATCATGGGGAATTGGGAAGGTTGGACAGGCATGGAGAGTCAGATTCAAGCCTCTTGCCACTCCCAAGGTCTTAGCTGGTGATAAATCCAATAGTAGAACTCCTTTGGTCATTTGCTCATACTTGAGCCCTAGCTTATTAGCTATGCATTTAGGCATAACTGAGGTGTTTTTTCCACTATCAATGATGTAATTATGGACCAAGAAATCACCAATAATCAAGGATAAATATAATGGAGGGACCTTCTCATCTTTCTTTTCTTGACCTCTCATGGGAGGATCCCCATTTACTATCAACACATTATCATTTCTTGTTGGGATAGCTTGCTCACCTAGCCCATGTAATTCCTTTTGGAGTATATCATTTTGTCTTGGAAGTGCTAAAGAATCCCACAATGAGATGTTAGTGTGTAGCTTATTCATTTGGTCCACTACATAGATTGAATGATTTCCCCCTTTAGAGTTCTCCTAGGGAACATTCATAACTTGTGGTATAACCTAAGAAGTTGAAACTACAACCAACAACGTATAATTGGGAGTATTTTGATTTGCTTGTGGTGAAGGAGACATTGTAGGTGTTTGAGTGGTTGCTTGGGCTTCATCAATAGCTCTCCTTTTGGACCTGGTGTTAGATGCAACAAAATCATTCTGATTACTTATGCTTCCCACATAGTTGACTATGTAGAACTCTCCTTCCAACTGATTCATAAGAGTGGAATCAGATTGAGCCTACCTACTATCCATCCTAAGTTGTGTTGATATCTTAAAATTTGAGAATTGGGCTACCTGATCACAGTATGCGGTCATGCTTTGATTTGGTATCTCATTAGCATAAGCAACCTATTCTTGACCATGCTCTAAGGGTGGATAATTGGGCTACTCCTATACCAAATTATTTTGAGTGGGGACAAGAGCCTTAGAAGATGAAAGGGCATTGGGATTATAGCTTTGATAAGGATTGACATGTGTAATTTCACCCTACCCTTGATTATAATTATAGAAGGGAGGTTTATTTGCTTGCCTAAAATACTGCTACCCTTGATTTAGCTTATAACTCTAATCTTGTTGTCTCTTAAGGGAAACTAACTCATTTGTAACACTATACAATAGGCTCTTAACTTCAAGGAGATCTTTTTTAGGGGTAGCATCTAGGTTCTCTTGATTAGGCAAAGGAGATAGGTTGGGCACAACAGGCTGGACTGAGGGATATAAATTAGGAAAGAGTGGTATATGGGGTATAAGATCTATCTTTCCTACTTGAACAAGGAAATTTTTAGCAGCTATGGCTATCTCATCAGCAACGATCAGAGTGTTCCCACCCATAGACTGTATCATGAAAATAATGTCACTATTTAGGGCATTTAAGTAGTAAAGGAAATCATCGCTTGGGGTTAGCCTCACAAGAATTAGGATTTTATCCCAAGTCTTTTGAAAACTAGTGTTAAAATATTTCATAAACTCATGTGGGGCTCTCTTCATGGTGGTCAATTGCTTAGATAGAGATAAATGGCCTTGGTATGGTTCATCCTTGGGTTTGTGCTTTGACTTGTCACACCACTTGGAACATTTTTAGGTTTTGTTTTATTGTTCATGTGGTCATGTTCTACGTTACCCACCTTGTTTTCTCTTACTTTTCTATTTCCCCTTTATCCTTAGCCATTCAGGCTCTTAGGCACTTGTTATTTTATCCTAGGTTCATTTCTTTGCTTACTCGTTCATTCGTTCTTTGGAATTTTGATTCTAAATTCCTTCAGACAAAATGTCCAAAAGAATTCCTTTGAACATTTTGTCTAAAGTAATTATCATTTGGGCTTGTAATCTTTGGCTTTGTTTTGGTGGGCCTTCAAGATTTTTGAGTTTTATGACTTCCCAATGGCTAGTTTATCACCCTAAATTTGATGTTCATGGGCCCATCATTGGACATTTGAATCCCAACAGATAGTCCTCCATCATATAATTGACATCCATACAATCATCACTCACTAGGATAATTGCTTCAATTTTTTTAAGTGTCTCTTTAGAATTTTGACATTGAACCTTCCTGAAGGGAAAGAGCCCTTCAAAAATTCTAAGATAATCCTTCAACATTTTTACCAATGAACTTTTCAAAAGGGAAAGTGATCCTTCAAAAATATTGAATGGTCCTTCGACATTTGAAAAATACCTTCAAAAAAGCTGCAATGGTCCACTTTGAAAAGAAGGTGACCCTTTAAAAAAATTTAAATGGTCCACTTTCATGACCAAATGGCCCCCTACAAGGACACCTACCCTTCACACTTTTTGTGACTGTTGAATTTCTTCAGACAAAATGTCTGAAGTAATTCCTTTGGCCATTTTGTCTAAAGTAATTTGACCTTGGATTTTCTTCTTCGATTTTCCTTAGGACAAAAAGTCTGAATGAATTTCTTCAGAAATTTTTTTTGAAGTAATTATTTCTACTTGTCACTTTTTTCCGAAGGGTAAGTTCCCTTTGGGCTTCTTGTCTTTGCCCATTTTCCTCAATTGACTGCCATCCACAAGGGTATTTTAAGCCCAAAGTTCCCTTCAAACCTTTTGCATGGGTCCTTACATCAATGAAAATCCCTCTACAAGGTACATTATACCTTCCAACATACCCTTCAAAAGTTTTATAAAGGTACATTTTATCTTTGAAGTGCCTCCCATAAG
>JARHVA010008001.1:70000-75000 GCA_037957365.1 Torreya grandis | reverse complement strand
TAATCAAATTGTGGCAATTATAAACTTTAAATCCATCTACAACATAAATGCATGAATTAAACTCCTTCAATGTATATTACATTTATAATCCCATCACCAGAGAATGGATAGAAGTTCAATTAGGATCTGAATCGATAGGCAAAGTTTTTGTCTACATATATCGCTTACATTCTTCGTGGAAAGAGATAGTCTCATTGCCCATTCACTATGTAAAAGCTATAGGAGTCACTGATTGAATGAATCGGTCCAAGGTGGTGTAGAAATAGAGATGGTAGGTTCAGTTCTCAAGCGTTAGGGGGTGCCCACATCATACATTCTAAAGGGAAATATACTCTAGAAATAGAAATAAAAAAAATTATGCATTTCTTTCGAAAGGGTTTTGTCTATGCGACTAGTTACATTCTTCAAGGGTCAAAGTTGCAAAGTGCATGCCACATGGATGTATAAGGGGCATAGTTTGTGATATAATGTGAATGTCATTGTAGAGGAATCACCAGTTAAGATAATTGGTCCCAAATGGCGGGTAGGGTTCATAAGTTTTAAGTCTCAACCATGTGGGGGTGTTCACAGCCTACACTGGAAATTAATTCATAGAATAGAAATTAGCTTATCATAGATTTAGGAAAAAACTATTATGGTCCTCATCGTAATACAATATTATTCAAATATATTAACATGTCCATAAAAATACTTGTGTCTAAAATTTGATTATGGGAGTATATGTTGGTCACCAAACAATCGTTGATTCGAATAAGAAAATATATGTTGGTATTCAAATAAAGACATATTCGAGTAAGAAAATATGTGTCAATCTCCAAATAATAATGTAACTATTCTTCACATACATTTAATATTACAAAAATGACCATTGCCACCCCGACCACCACCACCACCACCACCACCACCACCACCACCACCAATAATATAAAAAAAACATGGCTTCGAATGGTATTTTAACGCATACACATTCATATAGATGTGGATATCACAATTATAATAGAACAATAATGTATAGGCCTTGGAAATGTAAGGAATTTGTTCCAACATTCATAACGCTAATTAAAAAGAGAGATTGAGTTGAATGAGAAATCTTTATGGATGTCGGATGGCCGATGGCCGGCTGCCATTCATATTGTTTGGTGTGGTTTGAGAGAATCATCCAAAGCGGAACAAACTAAGCATATCGATGATGATTCATCCAAATCAACAAAGGCTGAGTAGGCTCTATAAATACCATCCTTAGAGACAGCGTAAAGGAAAAGAAGAATCGTAGAGCAGAGAAGATGGTGGCGGGAAGCATATGTATACAAGTAGAGTCTCAAGTGGAGGCAAAGAGACTGTGGAATGCGGTGGTGAAAGACCGTGATCTCACCGCTAGGGAAATGCCACATATATGTGGAGGCATCACATTTCTGGAAGGCGACGGAGGGGTCGGCAACATCAGACAAATCAACTACACCCCTGGTATGTGTGCATGTTATTTTTTTAATAAACAACTTAATTACCATGACTCTTCTAACATTAACATTATAATATGAAATGCATGCATCAAACAAGTATTTTAGCTATGTGAAGGAGCGCGTGGACCTACTTGATTAGGAAAACCTTGTTTACAAATACAACCACGTTGAAGGGGGAGAGCTGGGCAAAAAATTGGCTTTTGCTAAATTCACACTCAAACTCACCCCCAAACCAGAGGGGGGATGCACTGTGAATCATACATGTGATTATAACACCCTCCCTGGTGTTCCTCAGGACCAAGCCCAAATTGAGATCATGAAGGCACAGAGCACGGCTTTATTTAAGAAGATGGGGGCCTATGTCCTCTCCAACCTGGCTTTATACAATGCATAACCTGCTTCCCCTTCCCCTTCCCCTACCCCTTCCCCATATCAATAATAATGCTCTCTATTTTAGTATAGTAACACAACTGGCACTGCCTTACATTCTGCACTACTACTCTACACTACACCATTACTCTTTTACGCTTGTTGAACAATACAATATAAGATATATACACTTAACGCTTTTATCTTTCCATTCGATTATGGGTTGCTTCTATCTTCTCTTTTAGTATGGTTCTATCTTCTCTCGTGTCAATCTCTTTTAGTAATGACTCGATTTTAATTTATTCTTTCAATATATATATATATATATATATATATATATACACCTTGTAGATTGAGATTGGTGGTGGACGATATTAGCGTTAGTATTGGGATTGGGATTAATTGTTGTAAAATGTTTGGCGATATTCAATTATTATAAATTATATATATTTAAAATCTATAAAAATTGATATGATTCTAACATGTAATATCTAATATCAATCTTTTCTTCGATGAATGTTTGCTTTTGTTCGTAATTTATTATGAAATATCGAAAGAAAGTAGATTTTATAATTATGATCTATTAACTATAATTTTTACAAATAAATTTAATTTGAAATAAGAAATAATTTCACACTAACTTCACTCCTAAAATTCATTTATAACATTATATACAATATTATAATTAGACTAGACATTAGTGTTGGTTTAAATAATTATTTAAAAATGGAATTAACATTATAATTAATATTTTCTTAAAACCATTTTAAAGTTGACATAATGTTGTTGAAGTTAAAGAGACATTAGATTAAACTTTAACAAATTGTACATTAAAATCATACTAAAATTGAGTGCTCGAATTATAATCCAACTTTAATGAATCAACTAAGAAATTAGAAAATCCAATTTTATGAAGGATTTGTTTTACTTTATGGGTGAATTTATCTATTAAAAATTATTTAATGATATTTGAATGGGGTTTTAATCCTTTTCCAACACATATATTTGATTGACTAATTCATTTTGGCTTGTCTTCTCGAAAAATATAGATTAATTATTTAAAAATTAATGTGTATGGTCGTCCTCATCATCATCACCATCATCATCATCATCATCATCATCATCATCATCATCATCATCATCATCATCATCATCATCATCATCGTTAAATAGTGTTTTGACAAGGACTATACCCCAATTACAAAAAGGGCTTCAAAACTAGATGGAACAAAAACAAAACAAAAGAAAAAGGGTCCCAAAACCCCAAATGGACAATAAGCACAAAGAAAGGCTACCAAACTGCCTAACAGAAACAAAGAAAAAACAAAGTAGCAAAACAACCAGAATGCAGCCGTAAAGCAACCCGAACACAATCGGATTAAAACTTACACACAACAGCGAAGGCCTTAATGCCTAGATTCAACAGTAAGGTATTCATTAGTGAAATAGATAAATAATTATTTCCTCATTATCATCAAAAATTCTACATTGAGAAGTCCTAAAGAATAATTTTTAAGTGACGATACTTTGTATAAGTTACTTTTCAATTCAATAATATAATATATAGCCATGGCTAAATTTAGCATCAGCATTAAATAGGTTTGAAGCCATTGATACCATTTGAATGATCCCTATTTCCTTTTATAATGAGTGAAAATAGCCTTTCCAAATTGGATAATCAGATGTTGAACATATATTTTTTAAATATATTTATTTTCTTTTAAAAAATGAATTAACTATAATATTTTATTTTTCTCAATATTAACATCCATTCGATAGCAATTTATAATTATTTTTAGAAAAAGGAATTGATCTGAAAGATAAATCTTATAACAACAGAAATAAGAGGATGATCAACTAAGGTTGAAGATCAATTCAAATGATCATAACAAAAATTACAATTTTTCACAATCCTCTTCCTATACTTGTGTTACCGATTCTTTTGTATCAATACAAAAAACACATGAACATTATTATATTTTGCATCATATTCCACACAGTATAATGATTCATAATATTATGCAACATAAAACTATCAAAACATTTTAGTCCAATCCTAACCTAATCCAAAGTGATGAAACAAATTATTTCCTATAACTATGATACATTCACTATATTTTTTATAATTACAATTAATCTAAAGTAGAAAATAATTTCACACTAACCTTATGTCAACTATTCTTTGCCCTAGGGTTCACTATCACTTAACTTCAAATTCTTCAATGATGTAAAAAATTAAGTAATTTATAGAGCTAAAATAATTTATTTTATTAGTGCGTTTACCACAATAGTTTAAATAAAATCATAGGTACTAAACTGTAGATAAAAAGTTACGATAACATTTAAATTTAAAGTAATTTTATTTTAAGACAAAGCATGCTGAAGAAAAAGCTTCATTCAAAGGTTTTATAAAAAGAATTTATGGGAAAGAAAAGGGGATCCCACCATTAATTAAATATTTAAAAAAATTATTATTATTTTTAGAAAAGGAGATTTTAAGAAAACATAAATTTAAACTCAACTCTAAAGTAAAAACATGAGCATCATGAGAAAATTGGAAAAAACATATTTAGCCATTTTAAACATGAAAGGATGTTGCAATAAAAAATTATTGATAGAACATACCATGTATAAAATCATAAATTTACAATTAATTCTTCATCTATTTATGTGCATGAGTAATAATTTGATAAAAAGTTTTCTCATATAAATAATATATTTCTAAGAAAAGATACAAATGATATTGAAAAATGATGCCTCTATAGTCATTAAATTCAGGGTTTAAACTGTTACTTGTAATAAATTTAATGTTTATAGAAGGAAAAATCAAGAAAATTAAAGTTTCTCTCTCTCCTATACTTTCCATTATATATATTGAACTTCACATTACATCTATTTAAATTCACGTTAAATTTAAATAGGTAAAAACAATTTTTATATTAAATTTAGATTCAATAGGTAAACCATACACAAAGAACATAATAACATATTATATCAATTATTATGATCATATATCCCCTCACATTGTATCCAAAACTTTTAAAAAAATAAAAAAAAAAACTTTAAAATATTAAACCAAAATGAAGACTTTACTATATGTTAGGGAGGATTCATCCATGGACCAAGAAGAAAATTTTAAAAACCTCAAATAAATGAAAAATTATAGCCTAA
>JARHVA010008001.1:55000-67500 GCA_037957365.1 Torreya grandis | reverse complement strand
AAATGGCATGTTTATAAAAATTTGAGCCTAATATATGATAAAAATAGTAAAATACCAAGAATTATGGTGTTGGTGCATGAATTCAAGAAGCAAGAAACTTGTTGTTAAACAAATATGAACTGAGTTCCAAAAATAAAGCATGATGTGTTAATAACCAAAGTGAACATAGAGAAGAAGTGAGACCTAGATCCAATACATATATATAATATAGCATATACACTAAGTGGGATGAAGAGTTGAATTTATGGGGAGAGAGGAAAAGAGGAAGAGAGATGCAGATTAGAGTATGAGTAGTTACAAAATAGGTATGTAACATAAAACTGGATTCACTTTTGAATAAATTTTGTAATCTGGATTTATAGCTCCATAATAGATCTGACTGGTAGGTTCCATTAGAAAAGCTTATTTGGTGCTCAGTTAGGGAGTAGGTGATTCCTTATATTAGGTGCCCTTAAATTAGGGGATTGGTGTCTCCTTAGGATTGGTGCCCTTAAACATTGTAACTAGTGAGGTTTTGATTGTGAAGCTAAATTAAAACATTACATTATAATAACTATTCTCATTGTGGTTTTTTCCATACTGGGTTTTCCACATAGATTGAGTGTTATATCTATTTATGTGGATGATGTCTGCATATACCTTCTAATTTGCATTAAAAGTATTAAAGGACTAATCATAAATCAATCTACTGATTCACCCACCTTCTCAATAGAGATTTATGTTCCAAAATTAATCCTATTAGGATTTCATTAATCTAGAAATTGGCCAAGAAAATTATGAACCCACTCCACTATTGATCTAGGCAATAATTCAGGTGACAATTCAGGTGACAGTTCTACCTCAATTGATGATATAAATTTTGGGAACCATAACTTTTGCATGATAACACTGATGGAATCCCCATTTAAACCATTGGAAATATAATAATGGGAAGAACGTGGTGCGATGGCATGGATCTACGATCAGTGGTTATTGACCCCCAAAAACAAAAAAGAAGTACCCCAGATGTTAATTTTAGTAGTGTAGTCTAAAAATAGTAAATTTCTAAAAATAGTAATTCCTCAAATTTTGTATTGTTTTAAATCATGGAAGTCAATATAATTAATATCCCTCAAGATTGGTGACCTTACACATCCTCCTCCTACCTTTAAAATGTGTATAAATGAATATGTAACCTGAAATAGAAATCAAACATCTCTTCACATAGTTAAGCATATGGTTGTATTACAATCTTGAGAAATAAAACATCTCTTCTCATAGAAATCATTGTTACTGTGCTATTTTTGTTTTTTAAAAATATCTATCAATCAAAACTTCTAAGTTTTGGATTAGTGGTATTAAAATAGTTTGTCTTGAGAGTGTATGATTTTGAGGATGACGTTAGGCTACAAGAAGCTTGGGTGGAAAACAATAGAGCTTCTAAACTATCCACCTATTCACTTAAAATGACTTCAAATTATAGATGACACAGAGACGTCTAATCCCTTTAAGGAAATGGTGAATGAATCCCTCCAATAGAAACAAGCACAGACATTGTAACAATTTGCCCAAATTGTCTAACAAATCTTGATGGAAAATTTTGGCTCCTTCATCATGGAGCATCCTTTTAGTGCCCCAACACCCTTCAAGGTTTAGGTGAATTTTGATATCCCTACATTTGAAGGCAAAATCAATGCTGATGTAGTAGAAAATTGGTTGGATCAATTGTATTCCTACTTTTCTGTAAATAGATTCACTGATAGAGAAAAGATCACTTTTGCTCTTTTAAAAGAATTATTATCCATGAAAAATTGGTGGGAAGTGTACAAAAGAAGGTTTAGTATAGATGACGTTAACCTTGCAGTGGAGCCTACCTACGATGATTTCATGGAAGTGGTAAAGGAATAATACTATCCCATTGGAGCATATGATGATCTGTACATATAGTGGCAACAATTTCACCAAGATAAGGACCAATATATTCAAGATTACACTGACATTTTGCATTCTCTGTTTACGAGATTAGGCATCCAAAAAAGTGAGAAACATAAGACTCTCAAATATCATGGTGGACTACAATGGTACATATGGGGGGAAATGGAACTCTTCAATTTAGAAACCCTCGGTGAGACATACAAGTTCATTGTGAAGATTGAGCAGAAGCATGGAAGAAAGAATATGAAGAATCAACCTTTGAAATAGAAAAGTGACAAGGAAGGTCAAACACAAGGTGAAATTTGGAAGCAAAAAGAGTACCAAGATAAGAAAGTCCAGAAGGGGAAGATTGGAAAATGGTGTGATTACCACAAAACTGGAACTCATTCCAAAGAATAATGTTAAGACATCAAGTCACTACTTTTTGAGTCACAATACTCGACATCTACCACTTTGTCTCATACACAACCTACATTCTAAGAGGATGAAGATTAGATTATAGATGTTGAGCTTGATAGCATCATTATTTCATCATAGACTCGTGAAGAAAGGCCAAATGATAAGGAAAGCTTGTTTCACTCTAAATTATGGGTAAAAGGTAAGTATCTGCATTTCATTCTTCATAGTGGAAGTCAAAATAATTTAATCTCTACTAAAGTTGTGAAAAGTCTATATCTATACTTGAATCCTCAACCAAAGCCATACAATATTAGATGGTTGAGCCTAGGGAGAGACCTTTGTGTCACTCATTAGTGTCTTCTTTCATATGCAATAAAACTTTTCCAAGAGTAATTCTTGTGTGATGTGGTCAATCTAGATGTTTTTGATGTACTCCTTGGTTAGCCATTCATGTATGACCAACATGGCATCTATGAATCATGAACCTAAAGAATCACCCTCACTCTTGGAATGTGGCAATATAGGGTACTAGAGGTACCACTTCCTACATCTGTCTCCCTGATTAGTGTCCATCAATGTAAGAGATTGGTGGATAAAACAAAGCAATGTGTTTTCATGGTGGTCACACCACAAAAATCCAAGAAGGCTAATGTTACAGTCCTAACTACACAATCAACACAACAACAAACGTAGATGGGACAAATCATATAAGAATATGATGACTTACTCAAATCACCCACAAGAGCTCCACTTCACTGTCTGGTAAAACATTCTATCAATTTGATCCCAGGATCACCTGTCCCTAATAGCCCTGTATATCACAGATCAATTTTGAAGAATGATGAGATAAAAAGGTAGATTTAGAAATTGATTCAAAAGGGTCACATCAGGCCAAGTTCTTCACCCTATGGTAGCTTGATTATCCTAGTAGTAAAGAAATATAGAACATGGAGGATTTTAATTGACTATTGAGCCTTGAATAAAATCATTGTGAAGATATGATACCCCCTCCTTAGGATTGATGACATGTTGGACCGACTCCATGGTGTGAAGTTCTTCACCAAAATTGTTCCCAAATCTAGCTATCACCAAATTCCCATCAATCCCACCAATTTCTAAAGGATTACATTCAAATCTAAGGAATGGCTCTTCAAATGGTTGGTAATGCCTTTTGGATTGACTAATGCACTTGCAACCTTCATGAGGATGATCGATGATATCTTGTGACCCTTCCCTAACTCATTCATAGTTGTCTACCTAGATGGCATACTTATCTACAGTAGAACATTAGAGGAACATCTGCAACATGTTTTTAAGTTACTTCAAACTCTTCAAGAGCACAATTTGTATGGAAATCTCCATAAATTTACATTCAGGATGAAAACAATTTAGTACCTAGGGTACGTTGTGAGTGAGGAAGGGGTCTAAGTCAATCCAAAGAAGATTCAAGTTATTCAAGAATGGCCTAGATCAAGGACTCCAATAGAACTTCACAGTTCTTGGGTCTTGCTATTTTATATCTTAGGTTTGTTCTTGGATTCTCACATGTTGCTTGACCACTAACCGAAGTGACTAAAGGAGGAGATAAAGCTATATTTTAGTGGGGAGAAATATAATAAAGGTCATTTGAGAATTTGAAGAATAAACTTTGCTCAACACTTGTTCTTGCCTTACTAGATTTGCATCAACTTTTGGATTTGATGACAGATGCATCTAAATATGCCATAGGAGCTTTCATCATGCAACATGGCCATCCTATTACATATCACAATGAAACTTTTAATGATACAATCAGGAAACCCCTGACATATGACAAAGAAATCTATGCCATTATGCAATCCTGTAAATAATGCAAAACACTGCATCTTGGGGAAAGACATAGTCATCCTCCCACCAATTGTTGTAGTCACAATAGGTTTGACTTGTGCAGACACAAGATTACCACTTGGAGTGCTCTGTATGAAGCAAATCCTACATTTGTTGATACATATAAAGTGTTCAATAAAGTAAACATGTTTATGATTTCTATTTTCAAGATGATGTCGTCTATCACATGGGGCACATTTGTGTTCTAGCTGCAGAGCAATAAAATATTAAATGGGAAGCACATTTCAGTAGGATATCTAGACACTTTGGTATAGAGAAGACATTGATAGTTCTTCAAAAACAATTCTACTAGCCAAATATGCAAAAGGATGTGAAAGGTACCTTAAATCTTTCACCCCATGTGCAATAACCAAGCCAACAAATAAGAATCAAAGATTATACATGCCATTTACAAAACTAACTAGGCCTTGCGAATCTATCTCAATGGATTTTTTCTCAAGTTTACCCACTTCAAAACATGGCAAGGACTGTATTTTTATTGTAGCTGATCATTTTTCAAAAATGGCTATCATGATTGTTTGTAACAAAAATATATCTGCTGAAGAAACTGCTCAACTATATTTTAGTCATGTATGGCTCCATTTTGGTCTTCCCAAGTCCATTATCTCAGATAAAGATAGTAGGTTCCTAGACATCTTCTGGTCCACTCTATGGAAGATGATAGATACCAAGTTGATGAAGTCCACATCCTTCCATCCACAGACTAATGGTTAGACATAAGTTTTGAACTAATTGATTCTTCACATGATTCAGATGTCTCATTTCAAACATCCATGCACATGTGATGAGGGTCTTCTTTTCATACAACATAGATACAATCAGGTCTTGCACAACTTGACCAATCACAATCCATTCCAAGTATGCATTGGGTTCCAACCCATGGAATCAATTGATATAGTCATTCCATTATCCACCATGGAATACACACCTCATGGGAGATATGAGGTAGAAAAAATAGCAAAGTTCATTAAACAATTGAAACACATCTAGCAGTAGGTTCATGCCATGTTGGAGAAGATGAATAATAAGTATAAGCAATGTCATGACAAGCATAAGATTGCACACCATTTTGTTGTGGGTGACAAAGTTTTGTTGCGGCTTCAAAAGGAATGACTTTCAGACCCACACAGAAAAATTTAGCCTCTACGATATGGTCCCTACACCATCACTAGAAAAGTTGGAGAATATAATTTTGAGTTAAACCTACCAGCCTACCTTGGTCTGCATCTAATATTCAATTTGGAGCTCCTCAAACCATATCATACAGCTCTATTTGACACTTCAGTCATAGAAAAATAACTAGACATTGATGAGCTTGATCCACATAGTTTTGCTCCAGTGGAGGAGGATCATATTGTGGACACCTAGATGAAGATAACAACAGGATGCTCTATTTCACTTAATTGAGTAGTCAAAAGGGGCCAGCTTAGCCACCAAAGTGAGTGGATCATAGAGAATCAAATTAGGACACAACTGCCACACCTGATGAGGAATATTGATACAATGGGGTCTATTGCGTCTCAAGGAGGTAGGAATGATTCAGGCAACAATTTATGTGACAATTCGGGTGATGATTCTACCCCAATTGATGATGGAACTTCTAGAAGCCATACTTTTTACACCATAGCTTCGATTGACTCCTTGTTTGAATCATTGGAAAGCTAAAAATAAGAAAAATGAAAAGATGGCACAGAGCTTTGCTTAGTTATTTTTCACCCCCAAAAACCCAACAGAAGTGCACCAAATTTTAATTTTAGTAGTGAAGTATAAAAATAGTAAGTTTCTAAAAATAATAATTACTCGAATTCTGTATTGTTGTAAATTGTGGAAGTCAAAACACTTAATTTCTCTCGATATTGGTGACCTTCCAAATCCTCCTCCTACCTTCAAAATGTGTATAAATGAAGATGTAACCCAAAATAGAAATCAAACATCTCTTAAGACCCTTTATTTTAAGATGGAGAATGCTCAGGGAAAAAACAACGATTTCACATCATTGATTAAATATTAAAAATGTTTCATATTTTTTTTATAAATGTAGAAGTTAAGAAAACATTAATTCAAACTCAACTGTCAAGTACAAGAATCGGCATCATGGAAAATTTGAGAATATTTACTGAGCCATGTAAACATAAAAGAAACTTGCAATGATTGATAGAGTTATGGATAGAATCAAAACTTTATAATTAATTCATATTATATTTTTGTATATGGGAAAAATTTATAATTATGAATTTTTTTAATTCAAATAAAAATATTTTCTAAAAACATATGGATAACATTTTAATTGTGAAAAAACATGGGATAACAATATAACCAACATCAATTCAAACACTAACAAAAAAATAAACACTATCATGAACACCAAAATCATCATCAATAACATCAACATAAATATCATCATCAACAACATCAACATTAATATCATCATCAACAACACCTACACCAACTTAAACATCAACATATTATTTTTCAAAAACATCTTAATTAACCAAAATTTACATATTATTAAAAGCACTTCATATAAATAATGCAATTTATATAACACGTTCAAACCCTTTTAAAAAAAAGGAAAAAAGAGAACAAAATTTATGTATACCTCAAGGAACCCCCTATAAATACTTCCACAACCTTCTCTCTTTATTTTCAAGAAAACCAAAGCCATTGATCACTCTATTTACTTATTATTTCCCTACGTCATTAAGGAGACTAGTGTCATTGAAATTATCCACTCGTATCCACAAGAGCCAATGTATCGTATTGAAATTTTATCTTTATTGCTTTATATTGTATGGGATAGGGTGATATTCAATGTACTCAGATTTTTAGTACCTATCTTTAGGCTTGTACTGTTGTTTTGATGGAGTATTTTAATTTTCTCAATGGATCTCAACTAATGAAGATTACTTGCTGCATGTAAAATTCATGATGTTCAATGTTTATGAATATTTAATTATTTTATTTAGTTAAAGTTAAATGCTTAAGTTAGATGCACTACAACCAATTGAATTTTTTGAAAGTCACATGCATGAAACAAAGTTATACAAATATCAGTTGGTCAAGTATGATATTATAGATGGATTTAACATAATAGTTTACCTATATATGTCACTGTGATAAATATGGGAGCTAGAAAATAAACAATGATTCATTCCCTGTAACGTCACCTATTATACGGCTTGTGCCACAAACCACATCAGATAGGGCTAAATTCTAGATGAAAGTCTTTCACACTACAATTAAGTATGTCTCAGATCTTCCTGAAAATTTGATAGGTTCAAACTTACTCGAGCACTATTATATATAGTTATGTCTTTGGTGTTGGACATTTTGAGATAAGTTTTGAGATTACTTGTCTTCCTAGAATGGTACCTTTTTATTTCTCTTTCACATGTTATTTTGGAATGTCATCTGAAACTTTCATCTGCAACTTAAATTTTAAAGAAATGTGATATGGTTTCCATATGATTTCCTCTACACTACATGTTGTTGCCATACACAATGCTATCTAAGTTTATTATACACTTCTGAAGATATGTACAAAATTGAGAAGTGGTGTTTAGTATATATTTATGTCAATGCAAGAGCATAGGTAAACAAATATATTTATCTTAGGACATCTTAGATCTTTGATTTGATACTTGGCAATTTTATTTTAATAGTTTCTTTGGGAATTTTTTTATTTATAAAAACAAAGTTTTTCTAAAAGATTTCTATAGTGTTACAGTTGTTCTTGATCCAAGACAATGATGATTTCTATCATGTATATTATTTATAAACCCATGGGCTAGTTATGATCCCTGTGGACTTTTAGAAGTGTTTAACCTGTTTCTATAGAATTTTTAGGAGATAGATTTTGAAAGCAGCCTGACCAAATAAATCCAACAATGTACAAGACCCTAGTTTGGAAATACAATGGCCTATGAAATAGTCCAGTTTAGAGATTGGCCTCAAAGATATAATGTATATAAATAAGCCTCAATACAAATATTAAAATTTGACATGAAATCAAAGTATTAAGACATTATTTGTTTTATTCATATCGTAAAGGTATGGAGACATGATGTAACACTCCTTAAAATGGTTTCAACATGATCTGATATGCAAGCAATGGGTCTAACTAAATATTTTATTTACTTGAAATGTAATTCATCTCAAACTAATGTTTAGGACAATGTTTAACTTAACACATAATATGCATGCATATAACCAATAACTCTTATCATTCCATGCTTTGTTTCTAAGGCTTTAACTAGGTATATCATATATGGCTAAGAGAAAAGATGCATAAAATTAGGCATTGATCAGCAGATAGCAAAATCATAAATCTTCTAGCCTCAAATGATGTTATTTTTTGAGGCATAGGCATTGGCATTGTTAATGATAGTTTAAATTTTATTTTTAAAAAATTGCTTAAATGTTTAGTTTGCACTCATATGCATATTTCCATATTGTGGAGCTATTTACATATGCTGCAATGATGTATAACTGAATAGCATAGGAATACTGACCCTAAAATATCCATAATACATTTTTTTGATAGCCAAGGAATATATAGTTTTCTAATGCTGGTATTTTTATGGTTTCATGAAATGGGTGGAGCCAAATAAGAAGAGTTATTCATAGAGGCATGGATATGGTTTTATTAGTGCAATGATATGTTATACTTTTTTGCATCTTTTCCATGGACTAATCTATTTTATTTTGGGTTTATTGATTGAGAATTTGGTAGTTTTTGGGGGTATATCCCTAGATGATATTCTTGAATTTTATTTTTATTTTAAATGAGAAAAACTTATTGTTTAGTTTATTTTGATTTTATACTAGTGAATTTATGAGAAAATTTCATAGATTTACTACCCTTGACCTAGGGATTATGAGTCACTCTAACATTGCAAACCATGAAAATCCATATTTAGAGTGGGCACCCATAGATCTATTTGGATGTCATACTTTTAATTTCATTTGACAAGTACTGAAGCTTCAACTTAGCTCTTGTTGCCCTTTGAGATGGATATCTTATTATCTCTTAAAGAACTTAAGTTTTCTGCTACAATTTTTGTCCAAAATATGAGAGGAATCTTATGTTCATCCACATGATTCAAGCTAAGTTGATTTCTTGATAAAATACTTTTACCATTATGTAATATATTTTTTTTTCTGGTGGATTTTAATTTTTTCAACGAATTCATACTAGCCAATGAGAATTTGATTACTGGATGTAAAAATCATGATTTTGCAATGTCCATGAATATTTAACTATTTTTTTCCATTTTAATTTGAATGGTTATTAAGTTTGATGGACTAAAGAAAATTAATTTTTTTGAAATCCATATGCATGAAACAAAGTTATAAAAATATTAGTTGGTAAAATATGGCATTATGGAGGGCTTTAACAACATAGCTTACCTATGTGTGGTACTGGGATGGATAGGAGGATAAAAACTAAATAGCGACTCATTACTTGTAACGCCACCTATTGTACTACTTGTGCCACTAACCACATTAGATAGGGATAAATTCTGCCTAAAATTCTTTCACACTACAATTAGGTATGTCTCAAATCTTCTTGAAAATTTGACAGGTTCAAACTTACTGGACCATTATTATATATAGTTATGAATTTGGTGCTGGACATTTTGAGATAATTTCTAAGATTACTTGTCTTACTAGACTAGAACCTTTTCATTTCTCTATTCACACATTGATATTTTAGAATGTCATATGAAAATTGCCTCTGCAACTTGAGTTTTAGAGAAATGTGATAGGATTTCCATTTGATTTCCTCTACATACACGTTGTTTCCATACACATTTCCCTCTGACTTTATTCTACACTTTTGGAGATATGTACAAACCTTATAATTGCCTTTTACTATATATTTATTTCACTTTAAGAGCATAGGTAAATAAATATATTGATCTTAGGGAATCTTATCTCTGATCTGAGACTTGGCTAATAGTTTCCTTGAGAATTTTTTAATTTTATAAAATCATATTTATACTCAAGCTTTTCTGGAGTGTCACAATCTTTCTTGATCCTAGATAATGATGATTTCTATCATGTGTATTACTCATCAGCCCATGGACTAGATATTTTTCTGGTGGACCGTTAATAGTGTTTAACTATTTTCTATATTGTTTATAGGAGATTCATGTGGAAAGAGGCCATACTAAATAAATCCAATGATGTAAAAGAACTTGGTTGGGAAATATGACTGTCTATACAATAGTTTGTTTTAGAGATTGGTATGAAAGATACAATGTATATAAATAAGCCTCAATACAAATATGAACATTTTACATGGAAGCAAAGTATTAAGACATTATTTGTTTTATTCATATGCTAAAGGTATGAAGACAAGATGTAAAACTCCTTGTAATGGTTTCAACATGATTGATATGAAAGCAATGGGTCTAACTAAATATTTTATTTACTTCAATGCATCTCCAACTAAAATTTATTACAGTGTTTAACTTAACACATAATATGCATGCATATAAAAAATAACTCTAATCATTCCATGCTTTGTTTCTAAGGCTTTAAACAGGTATATCATATATGGTTAAGACAAAATATACATAAATTTTCTCGTTGACCAGTGCATAAAAAAATCACAAATGTTCTAGCCTCTAATGATGTTATTTTCTATGGCACAGGAAATGGCATGGTCAATAAAAGGTTAAAGTTTATTCTGAAAAAACCGCTTCAATATTTAGTCTATACTCATATGCATATTTCCATATCATGGAGCGATTTACAGAGGCTATAATGATGTAAAACATAATAATATAGGAATTTTGACACTAAAATATCCATATTGAATTTTTTGGGTAGGCAAGGAATATATAGTTTGCTTATATTGGTCTTTTTAGGGTCTCTTGAAATGGGTCGAGCCAAATAAAAAGAGATATGTGCCAAGACATGGATACAATTTTATTAGTGCAATGATGTGTTGTACCTTTTTGCCTCTTTTCCATGGTGTAATCTATTTTATTTTGTGTTTCTTGATTGAAAACTTGGTACTTTTTGGGGTCTTATCCTCAGATGATGCTCTTCATTTGTTTATTTTGATTTTTTACTAGTAAGGCTCTTAGAAGCTTTCATAGATTTAATAGCCTCGACTAGGGATTATGAGTCACTATAACACTGCAAACTATTAAAATCCATATCTAAAGTAGGCACCCATAGATATATTTGGATGTCATACTTTCAATTACAAACAATAAATGTAGAATCTATAAGTCAACATTGATTTCCCTTTAAGATGAATATTTTATTACCTCTAATATAACTTATGTTTTTTGCTACAATTTTTCTCCAAAATATGGGAGGAAGCTTATGTTCATCCACTTGATTCAAGCCAAGTTTATTTCTTTGACAAAAACCTTTTACCATTTCCATGCCAATAATTACATTTTCTAACAAAAGGATAATTTGTCTTGCACCATGTCTTGGATTATAATATATTCCTTGGTGTATTTAATCACTTCCTTACACCTCATCAAATTTTCATAAATTGGGAATGGATTTTAAACAACAATATTAAGAAGATAAAAATTAAATTTTATGGATTTTTCCTTGTCGCTTGATCTCTTTATTTTCAACATCATTTTATTTAGTTTCTCTTATGTTCAACTAGATTTTCAAGATGATGTTGGCATTTAAATAAAATTTATCAACCTCATATTTTTAGATGATGAAGACCAAAAAAAAATTATTCAATAATCTATAGTTTATAGATTTGTATCTTGTCATCAATCACTTAAAATTTAGTTATGGATTTTTTCATTTACTTCATGACATTCACTAATTATATTATTAAAAGGTTGTTGAAATTAAAAAACATATTATTAAAAATGTATTCTATTACGAATGAGACTAATAGAAATATATAAAAAATTGTTGCAACATACCTTCGGTTTCATCTTCTATTTCTGCTTTTGACTTGAAAGACAATAAATATCCATTCTTACGTAATTATGAATTCATGAAAATTAAACAAAATAAATCCAACTTTGATTTTAATTTTTAAAAAAAAAATCTCAATCCTAATTTCAAACTTATCCATACTAACATATAGACAAGTAAAATAAAAAATGAAATTACATTATCTATATATTTGTAATGTAGTTGGAGAGGGTGGATGCATTGGGGTTTCTCATCTATTGCCATTAGGAAAAGTAACTCTACAAATAATTATAAAACTTAATAATTAATAACTAAAAAGCAATGGATAAAATGAATAGATTAAAAAAGTTAAATTTCATAACCACATAAACTCTTTAAATAATTTAATT
>JARHVA010008001.1:32500-47500 GCA_037957365.1 Torreya grandis | reverse complement strand
AAGACAAACTCAATGATTTGATGAAAAAGGAACCAAAGGAGCTAGCAAAAAGTGAGAAGATAGCTTTAAGAGCTCAGATCACCAGGAAGAGACACAATGTAGCAAGGAAAGAAACAATGATACAAAGAATATATAAATATATGTAGAAGAGTTATTCCAATAGGTGGAGCAGTCCACCAGGTGGACCTCTAAAAGTCCAAACATTCAATTGTGCAGTCTATTTTTCTTCATTGAGTAAAGGTGAATAGACAGTTGTGTAAGCATCATAAAGAAGACTAGGCAACCCATGCTTTAGAGGAGACATTTGAGATGATTTAGAATGCCAATGTTAAGGCCGATAACCTGTTCCATCATGGCCCCTTCACATAATTTCCAATGCATTCAATACAGCATGGGTCATTTCATGAAAACAAGTGCTCAAGTCTTTCTTTGGATGTTATATATTGTAATCTCTCATTTTGAATTAAGGAGATCTCTCTTTTATTAGAAGTGAAACTCTACCCAAATTGAAAGGCATTCATGAGACTTTGAGATCAGACTGTTAATCATATTTTATCAAGTAAATGAGAAAGCAAGTGACCTTTCAGACTTTGTGTTGAAATAACTTGTGTTATCTAAGAAATCATTCTTATGTCTTTTTCTTAAATACAGTCTTGTCTATTTAATCAAATATGCAGAACAAGTGGAAATAATTTGGAAGATGCCCTGAAGTCGATAGTGGGAGACTTTGTGCTACCATAATTGTCTTTAATCTCTGTGTTTTGTGTTTTAGTGTAAAGGATACTAGAGAGACTTTGAGCTCCCCTTATCCTTCATAATATTTTACTCTAGTGTAGTTTTCAATGGAGACTTTGTGCTTCACTTCATTCTACTATGTTACTTTATTCTAAATTAGTAGGAGAAACAATGAAAGACTTTGTACATTCATGGGTTTCTTGTGGATCTAGTTGCTACCCAGGAAGAATTTCTGTTGTTTGCTAAATATCATTTTTGAAAGAAGAGAAATGCCTTCAGTAATTATGCTAGAATTATCCTTTGTTTTGTGAACATCATCTCTAAAAAAAGAGAGATGGATGGTATGATGTCACCACTGAGTCTATTTTCAATTTATATTAGTATATTATAGTTTATAAGGAACCTCCCCTTACTGAGAGGAGAGATTTATCTCATTATAGCTGTGGTCACCACACCCATTTTTACGTATAAATCTTATTGTACTATGATTGATATACCCATTTTGTCATCAGTTAATTGATGACAAAATATTCACCCAACAGTTTTTTGGTGACTCCACTGGGGAAGAATGCGCAATTTGAAGCCTCAAGCTTCAAATTGAAGCAGTTTTAATTCTCTTCCATTTCCATTTCACACTCTGGTAGATACATGGTATACGTGAAGCCAGAGAGCCAAAGGTATTGTTGACCCTGTATTCGAGTTTGTGTAGAAAAATAATTTTGACCTTTCTCCTCCACAATCTCACCTTCAGTGAACCAGAAGTTTTCCTCCCACCAATGTCAGGTCTCCAATACCAGGCAAAGCTTCCCTTTCCTCTAATAGTAGAGCTTTGTCTATACATACTCCACAAAGGTTTGTTATCCCTCCCTTCAATCATCATATCATGGCAACCCAAGGCCCTTAGGGTAACACTTTTGGCACTCTGAATCTAACCCCACCTTTACATGAACTACCTTGTAGTTCAAGAAAGAATTTTTCCAAGTTATATGGTGATGGGAGAGTTCATCTTGATAAGCATATTACAGTCTTCTGCATAGCCTGTGGTGTGATGGGTATTGAATTTGAAGATATAGCAGTTAAGATATTTATGGAAACTTTGCAAGGTGCTGCCATAGACTAGTTTTATCATCTGCAAGCTCAGACTGTAATCGACTGGAACACTCTCAAGGCCAAGATTGAGGCTAGGTTCAAAGTCGCAAAAGATGCACATGCCCTATTAGCCCAGCTTACGTAAATGAAGAAGGAGCCTCATGAAACCATGTGAGACTTCATTGCTAAATTTGACAATCTGAGAAATAGGATTCCTATAATTGCTCAGTCGACACCAGAAAATCTTAAATGCTTCTTCATCAATTCTCAGCTTCCTAAAGTGAGTTTCTTATTGAGGCAGGCTGACCACATAGATCTTGCTGTAGTTTAGATTTTGGCCACTGAAGTTGAAGATAATCTTATCTTGGTAGGAAAGATAAGAAGAGATCCTAATAGAAATAAATTTTCTTCATTTTTTGAAAATTTCTCTACAGGCACCACTGATCCTATGGTGCAAAAGCTAGCAAATGAATTGCTAGCTCTGAAAAATAAAATGGCACAAGGAATGTCTAACCCTCCTTATCAAGATATACCAAGGAGGATGTCTCTCACCCAGTCATATCAAATAAATGCTGCCAGGAATCAAGGGCAACCAAATCATCTTCCTCCCTCACAGGGGAAGCTTGCCATTGTAGTAGCACCAACTAACTCAGCAATTGGTTATCTTGAAGCTGAACATGATTTATCTTTCTAACCTGAGTTAGACCAAGAAGATGACATTGATCTCTTTGCAGAGGGTGAAGAAGAATCAGCTGGTGACTCCAACATTGGTTTCCTAAATTACCAGGATGAAGCTAGATGTAAGAGAGAAGTGTTTGATGGATCCTAAGCTGTATTTACCAGGTCCCAAAACCACTCAACTCAACAAGCTGATAAAGAAAAAATAGGGGAAGAATCTCAACCAATAATTTCAATTTCTAAATGAGGGACTTCACTACGTTTCCAATCATAGGACCCAGTGATCAATAAAAAATTAAGTACCTCAAACAACGCTGCACCTTCTACTTCAATTTCTCAGACCAGTACCATCCCCAACAAAACCCAAAATAATGGACTTTCTTCCTCTTTTCTAGTTCATTTCAATTATTTGACATAATTGATCATACTAGGAAGACCAAGATCCAAATGTCTGAGTTTAAATACTTATAAGCCAACCCTGAGCAGTTGGATAGCCTAGTTGAATGCATCAAGAACAAAACCATCCCTGCAGGACAAGATATTTCAAAGGTAACTCATGATCCCCCAAAGAACACATCTACCTGAAATAATCTTGTTATTACTCCTCCTATTTTCCCTAAAAAGACATGACCTTTCTATGTTTCCCTTTTGATAAATGGTTATAAGGTCAATAACTGTATAATAGACTCTGGCACCTCTGACAATGTGATGGCCGCCAAGGTGGCAGATGCTCTTGGTCACACTTTGATTAAAACTTTTGGGAGATGTTTCTCCATGGAAAACAAGAAAGTGCCACTTTTGGGTCAAATCAAAGATGCCCAATTCACATTTGAGGCCTTCCAAAAAAAAAAGAATTAAAATGACAGTCTTGGTGGCTGACATTCCAACATCCTATGGCATTTTGCTTGGATGAAATTTTTGCAAGAATGTTTGTGGAGAATTGAACATGGACCTGTTTGAAGCAAGGATACTGGTCAAAGTCATCATGCAAAGACTACTTATTGACAAGGAGTCAAAATACATTTTCACCCAAACATTAGCCCCTAAAGCTCAAATTTTGTTTGAATCCTCAGGAATGGGTAATTACTTTCTGACTACTGAAGATGTTTCTATTTTATCAGACAAAAGTTTACTAGGTGACAATCCAAAAAATTTAGACAAGACATCAAAATAATTGGTAGAGCATAGCTCAGATGAAAAAATATCTTCCCTCCCTAATGAAGAAAAATCTGAAAGAAGATCAGATTCTAATGATGTCTGGATTATAGAATTTGATGGCAACAATTCTTCTATCGATTCTAGAGCTGGAATTGTTTTGATATCTCTTTAAGGAGATATTTTCCCCTATTCATATAAGTTTTAGTTTAACAACAATAACAACACCACTGAGTATGAATTTTTATTACTTGGATTGAAAGATGTTCAAGCTAAAGGTGTCAAAGTTCTTCACGCCTGAGGAGATGCTGAACTGATGGTTTGTTAGGTGAGGAACCTATATCAAACCAAGAATAAGAGATTGTGACATTATCAAAATCTGATGTGGAACTACCTTGAAAGTTTTGACGCTTTCAATATTTCTGTAGTACCCAAAAAATTCAATGATCGAGCAGATTCTTTAGCTGTCTCTGTAACTCTCATGGTTCCTCATCAAGATTTAAAGGGAATAAGTACACTATTGAGTTAGTCTTTAGACCAAGTGTACTTGATAATGCTAACCATTGGTAGGTGTTTAATGGTGAAAACCGAATCATTACTTTTTTAGAACAGATAGATAGCTTTGAGAAGCTTTATTTTGAAGGCAGTGAATCTCCACCATGGGAATCAGCTCCCAAAATGAATTTAAAAATTGGTAAAGAGTTCCTTCAGCTCAAAGGGAATAAAATTACCAAAGGATTAGATTCTCTTGAAAATCTATTTGATAAGCATGATAGGTTTATCAAGAAGAAATAAATGGATTCAAGTTCCTCCAAAGATTTTGAATAAATAAATTTGAGTACAGAAGATAATCCCAAAATGGTCAACATCGAGAATTGTTGTACTCCCAATGAAAAACTCAAATTCATTACTCTGTTTCACCATTACATTGATGTTTTGGAGTACTCTTATGATGATCTTAAATCTCCCAGGCCTGAAGAAATTCGGTACAAAATTTCTCTCAAGGTTGACCAGAAATAAAGGTAGTACAACCCAAGGATATCAAGTATTATTCTTTCTGAGATCTAAAAAATGCTAAATGAGAAGATAATTTTTCCAATCCATCATTCCACCTGGATTTCAAACATAGTCCTTATGAGAAAAAAGAATGGATAAATTTGCCTCTGTGTTGATTTCAGGAATATAAATCAATCCTCTTTAAAATACAACTATCCCCTGCCCATCATAGATCAACTGCTATAAACAGTGACTGGCTCAGAGATGTTATCAATGTTAGATGGCTTTTCAGGATATAATAAAGTGGAAGTTGGTGAAGCAGACCAACATAAGACCGCTTTCACTACACCTTGGGACACCTTTGCATATCACAAAAATGCCTTTTGGTTTGATCAACACTGGCACCACCTTCCAGAGAGTGATGGATCTTGCCTTCAAAAATGAAATGGGGAAGTTCATTATGGTATATATTGATGACTTGACCATATTTTCCAAACATCATCCTGATCATGTGCATCATTTACAATAAATGTTGAAATGATGTCAACAAAATGACATTTCTCTCAATCCTAAGAAATCAATTTTTGGAGTTACAGAAGGGAAAATTCTCGGTCACACTGTATCCCAAGAAGGCATAAGGATCAATCCAGAAAGAGTCAAATCCATCTAAGAGCTTGCTCTTCCTGCTAGTAAGACAGTAGTCCATTCTTTCTTTGGAAAGGTGAATTTTCTACGAAGGTTCATTGTTGAATTCGTAGAGAAGACTCACCACATTGTTAACATGATGAAGGGTAAAGCTACTTTCTGCTAGATTGAAGAAGGCAAGTTAGTATTTCAATATATCAAGGAAGCTATAGCGCATGCCCTGATCCTGTTTTGTTCAGATTATAACAAAGACTTCATAATAAATAACTATGCTTTTAAATACATGCTCTCAGCCATCTTAGTTCAGTAGAACAAAGAAGGTGTGGAGTACCCCATATCTTTCTTGAGTTGTCCTCTCAAAGCCCATGATCTAAAATATTCAAACATGGAGAAGCATGCTTATGCTGTGGTTAAGGCGGTAAAATACTTCCATTTTTACCTCCTAAAATCACACACTGTTGTTCTGGTTCATGATACAATAGTAAATTCCATTCTAACTCAACATGAGTTTGGAACTAAAAGGGGCAACTGGATTGCTAAAATCCAGGAGTTTGATCTTGTTATCAAACCTACAAAGCTTATGTAGGGAAGAGGTCTCTGCCAATTGATTGCTGATAACATACTAGAGGAAGCATGGCATGAAGAAACAGAGGTTGAAGACATGCCTATAGTCCTCTTTGTCACCACTATTAATTTATTTTATTCCAATATTGCTCATTTCCTTACCTATGGTGAGTGTCTTACCCACCTGTCTCATAAAAAAAGAGAACTGTTAGGTTGAAAGCTACTAACTTTGTCATGTGGAACAACGGTTTATACAAGAGGAACCTTGATGGGGTATTTCTTCATTGCATGGATAAAGTGTAACAGAGAAAAATTTTAGAGTCTTTCCATAATTTATCTTTGGAGGACACTTTTCTACACCTGTGACTGCCCATAATATTCTATGAGCCAGGTACTATTGGCCTACTCTATTTTGAGATTCATACACTTGGGTGCGTAAATGTGAGCTGTGTCAACAGTTTGTTGGAAAACCCAAGTTGGATGCATTACCTCTCAAGCCTGTTGTGATCAAAGAGAATTTTTAGAAATGGGGTATTGATTTCATTGGCGCTATAAACCCATCCTCGAGTGCTATATATGACTATGTTCTCACAGCCATAGACTATTTTACCAAGTAGGTAGAAGCCATTCCAGTCAAGCATGCTACTTCAGAAGTGGTATGTAATTTCCTCAAGGAAAATATTATTTCCCAGTTTGGAGTCCCAACCAAGATTTTAATAGATAATACAACCTATTTTTCTTCTCATGGGGTTACCCAATTATGCTACTATTATGGGATTATCCTCTCCTACTCTTCTCACTATTACCTGCAAGGAAATGGTCAAGCAGAATAAATAAACATGAACCTCGTGACCATTATCAGAAAGCTGATAGATAACAATCAAAGAACCTGACATAAAGCATTGCTTGACACTTTATGGGTAGACAAGATTACACCCAAAAGGGCGATAGGTATGTCACCATTTCAACTTCTATATGGTTTGAATGCAAAGATACCAATCACCCAAAAATTACCAGCATTAAGGTTGGCAAAGGTAGTAGAAGATTCATATTTTGAAAGTTTCATCGACAAGAAAATCATGTGCTTGACTAAACTAAATGAGCAACAAACTATGGTGGTGGACCATATTGCTACATATCAAAGTCTGGTAAATAAACTCTTCGACAAAAGAGCAAAGATTCATTGTTTTCAGATTAGAGATCAAGTATTGTTATGGGATAAGAGGAGAGAACCAAAGAGAATGCATGGAAAATTAGATTCCTTGTGGAGAGGTCCATTTACCATTCATCAAGTTTTTGGTGAAAATATTTTCTTATTGAAGTATCAATATGGAATGCCATTTTCACTGCCTCACAGTGGGCAACATATGAAGCACTTCAATCTTTGAAGTATCAGATAAGTCTAGTTTTACATATGTATAGTCTTTGTTTGTTTTGTGTTATTCATTTGGTTTTTGGTGTCTTTCTCTTTTTGGATGGCATGACTCCGTAGCCCAATGGCATAGATGAAGGCACTGAGAGTCTGGATTCTACTCCCTTCAATTGTTTCAAAATACAACCGATGGAAGTTTCCTAGCTGGAGCCAGCTATTATTCCCAAAATCCGTCACTTGTTTTTGTGGACAACATGATGACCATTTCAGTCCTACAGGCCAAAATGGTCTCTTTATTTCTCAAAATATTCTAAGAAGTCAAAATTTTCAGTTACTCAAGCCTTTTCAGCTAAGAAAATTACAGGTTCAATAGGCATGCATTCTCAAAGGGAAGTTCAAAACACTCAAGGCATTTCCTAAAAATTATAAGGATACATCAACACTGAGGTTCAATCAAAAGGCTCAATGGTGGGGTTCAAAGAATTGAAATGAATCATTGAACCGTTGAACCATTGAGCTCCACTTCTCAAAGGTTCAATGAGTTCAAAGCTTCAACGTGTTCAAAGGGTTCAAAGTTCGAGTGAATGATTCAAACGGAATATTCCAAAAAAAAAGTCAACCAAATGGTTGAACTGAATGGTTCAAACAATTGGTTCAACGACACCTTGAAATCATAAAGAAGACTAAGTGAATGCAACTCTTTACAAAACATTGTACCGCCGAACTGTCGAACCATTGAACTTTGAACCGTTGAACCTTGAACCATCGAACTCTGAAAGTTTCAAAGGGTTCAAGGTTCAATGTGGTTCAAGTGACCGGTGACATCCATGTAGACGTCAATTTCAAGGTAATGGAATAACCACTAATTTTCAAATAATGCAGACCTAAAGACAAACTCAATGATCCACTGAAAAAGGAGTCAAAGGAGCCAGCAGAAAGCGAGAAGATAGCCCCAAGAGCTCAGATCACCAGGAAGAGACAAAATGTAGCAAGGAAAGAAGGAACGATATAGAGAATCTAGAAATATTTGCAAAAGAGTTATTCCAGTAGGTGGAGCAGTCCACTAGGAGGACCTTAGAAAGTTCAAGCATTCAATGGTGTGGCCCATTTTTATTCATTGAGTAAAGGCGAATGGATCCATGTAAGCATCATAAAGAAAACTAGGAAACACATGCTTTGGAGGAGACATTTGAGATGATTTAAAATGCCAAAGTTAAGCCTGATAACCTGTTCTAGCATGGCCCCTTCACATAATTTCCAATGCATTCAATGCATTCAATACAACATAGGCCATTTCGTGAAAACAAGCGTCCAAGTATTTCTTTGGATGCTATATATTGTAATCTCTCATTTTGAATTAAGGAGATCTCTCTATTATTAGAAGTGAAACTCTGCCCAAATTGAAAGGCATACCTGAGATTTTGAGCTCATACCGTTAATCATATTTTATCAATTGAATGAGAAAGCAAGTGACCTTTTAGACTTTGTGTTGAAATAGCTTGTGTTATCCACAAAATAGTTCTTATGTCTTTTTCCTAAATATAGTCTTGTGCATTTAATTAAATAAGCAGAACAAGTTGAAATAATCTGGAAGATGTCCTGAAGTTGACTGTGGGAGACTTTGTGCTTCTGTAATTGTCTTTAGTCTGTGTGTTTTGTGTTTTTGTGTAAAGGATATTGGAGAGACTTTAATCTCCCCTTATCCTTCGTATTCTTTTACTCTGTTGTAGTTTTCAGTGGAGACTTTGTGCTGCACTTCATTCCACTATGTTACTTTGTCCTAAATCAGTATGAAAAACAATGAAAGACTTTGTGCTTTCGTGGGTTTCTTGTGGATCCAGTTACTACCTAGGAAGAATTCTTGCTATTTGCTGAATATCATTTCTGAAAGAAGAGAAATGCCTTTAGAAATTACACAAGAATTCTCCTTTGTTTTGTGAACATCGTCTCTGAAAAAAGAGAGATGGATGGTATAATTTCACCCTTGAATCTATTTTCAGTTTATATTAGCATATTATAGTCTATAGGGAACATCCCCTTGCTGAGAGGAGAGATTTATCTCATTATAGTTGTGGTCACCACACCCAATTTTCTGTATAAATGTCATTGTGTTGTGGTTGATATACCCATTTTTTTGTCAGTTAGTTGATGACAAAATATTCACCTAACAGCTCTCAAATAGTAGGTAGGGTTCATAAGTTTTAAGTCTTAACCATTTGGGGGTGTTCACAACCTACACTGAAAATTAATTTATATAATATTAATTAGCTTATTAGAGATTTAGGAAAAAGCTATTATCATCCTCATCGTAATACAATATTGTCCAAATACATGGACAAGTCCATAAAAATGCTTGTGTCTAAAATTTGATTATGGGAGCATATGTCGGTCACCAAACAAACGTTGATTCGAGTAAGAAAATATATGTTGGTATTCAAATAAAGCCAAATTCGAGTAAGAAAATATGTGTTAATCTTCAAATAATAATATAACTGTTTTTAACATACATTTAATATTACAAAAATGACCACTGCCGCCCCGACGGCGATGACGATGACCACCACCACCAATAATATAAAAAGAAACATGGCTTGGAATGGTATTTTAATGCATACACATTCATATAGATGTGGATATAACAATTATAATAAAACAATGATGTATAGGCCTTGAAAATGTAAGGAACTTGTTGCGACATTCATAATGCTAATTAAAAAGAGAGATTGAGTTGAATGAGAAATCTTTATGGATGTCAGATGGCGGATGGCCAGCTACAGTTCATATCATTTGGTGTGGTTTGATGTAAAAACATGATCTTATGGATTTGGAGAGAATCATCCAAAGCGGAACAAACCAAGCATATCGATGATGATTAATCCAAATCAACAAAGGCTATGTCCTCTCCAACCTGGCTTTATACAATGCATAACCTACTTCCCCTTCCCATTCCCCTTCCCCTTATCAACAATAATGCTCTCTATTTTAGTATAGTAACACAACAAGCAGTGCCTTACATTCTGCACTACTACTCTACACTACACCATTACTCTTTTACGCTTGTTGAACAATACAATATAAGATATATACACTTAACGCTTTTATCTTTCCCTTCGATTATGGGTTGCTTCTATCTTCTTTTTTAGTATGGTTCTATCTTCTCTCATGTCAATCTCTTTTAGTAATGACTCGATTTTAATTTATTCTTTCACTTTATATATATATATATATATATATATATATATATATATATATATATATATATATATATATTTACCTTATAAGATTGAGATTGGTGGTGGATGATATTAACTTTAGTATTGGATTTGGGATTAATTGTCGTAAAATGTTTGGTGATATTCAATTATTATAAATTATATATACTTAAAATCTATAAAATTGTATATGATTCCAACATGTAATATCTAATATCAATCTTTTTTTCGATGAATGTTTGCTTTTATTCTTAATTTATTATGAAATATCGAAAGAAAGTAGGTTATATAATTATGATCTATTAACTATAATACTTAAAAATAAAATAAATTTGAAATTAGAAATAATTTCACACTAACTTCACTCCTAAAATTCATATATAACATTATATAGAGTATTATAATTAGACTAGACATTAGTGTTGGTTTAAATAATTATTTACAAATGGAATTAACATTATAATTAATATTTTCTTAAAATGATTTTAAATTTGACATAATGTTGTTGAAGTTAAAGCGACATTAGGTTAAACTTTAACAAATTGTACATTAAAATCATACTAAAATTGAGTGCTCGAATTATAATCCAACTTTAATGTACCAACTAAGAAAGTAGAAAATCCAATTTTATGAAGGATTTGTTTTACTTTAAGGGTGAATTATCTATTAAATATTATTTAATGATATTTGAATGGGGTTTTAATCCTTTTACAACACATATATTTGATTGACTAATTCTATTGGGCTTGTCTTCTCGAAAAATATAGATTAATTATTTAAAAATAAATGTGTAAGGTTTACATCATCATCATCATCATCATCATCATCATCATCATCATCATCATCATCATCATCATCGTCATCATCATCATCATCATCATTGTTAAATAGTTTTTTGACAGGGACTATACCCCAATTACAAAAAGGGTTTCAAAACTAGATGGAACAAAGACAACACAAAATAAAAAGGGTCCCAAAACCCCGGATGGACAATAAGCACAAAGAAAGGCTGTCAAACTACCTAATAGAAACAAAAAAAACAATGTAGCAAAACAGTTAGAGCACAATCGTAAAGCAACCCCAACACAACCAGATTACAACTTACACACAACAGTGAAGGCCTCAATGCCTAGATTCAGTGGTAAGGTCAACATTAGTGAAATAGATAAATAGTTATTTCCTCGTTATCATCAAAAATTCTACATTGAGAAGTCCTATAAAATAATTTTTAAGTGACGATACCTTGTATGAGTTACTTTTTAAATCAACAATATAATATATAGCCATGGCTAAATTTAGCATCCCCATTAAATAGGTTTTAGGTGATTGATACCATTTGAATGATCCCTATTTCCTTTCACAATGAGTGAAAATAGCCTTCCCAAATTGGGTAATCCGATGTTGAACATAATTTTTTTAAATATCTTTATTTTCTTTTACAAAAAGAATTAACTATAATATTTTATTTTGCTCGGTATTAACATCCATTGGATAGTAATTTATAATTAGTTTTGGAAAAAGGAATTGAACTGAAAGATAAATCTTATAACGGGAGAAATAAGAGGATGATCAACTAAGATTGAAGATCCATTCAATTGATCATAACAAAAATTATGATTTTTCACAATCCTCTTCCTATACTTGTGTTACTGACTCCTTTGTATCAACACAAAAAGCACATGAAAATTATTATATTTTGCGTCATATTCTACACAGTACAATGATTCATAATATTATGCAACATAAAACTATCAAAATGTTTTAACCCAATCCTATCCTAATCCAAAGCTATGAAACAAAGTATTTCCTATAACTATGGTACATTCACTAATTTTTTTATAATTATAATTAATCTAAAGTAGAAAATAATTTCACACTAACCTTGTGTCAATTATTTTTTGACCTAGGCTTCACTACCACTTAACTTCAAATTCTTCAATGATGTAAAAATTAAGTAATTTATAGAGCTAAAAGAATTTATTTTATTAGTGGGTTTACCAAAATAGTTTAAATAAAATCATAGGTACTAAAATGTAGATAAAAAATTTACGATAACATTTAAATTTAAAGTAATTTTATTTTAAGACAAAGCATGCTAAAGAAAAAGCTTCATTCAAAGGTTCTATAATAAAAATTGATGGGAAAGAACAAGGGGATCTCACCATTAATTAAATATTTAAAAATAATAATATTATTTTTAGAAAAGGAGATGTTAAGAAGACATAAATTTAAACTCAACTCTAAAGTACAAACATGAGCATCATGGGAAGTTTGGAAAAAATTATTTAGCCAGTTCAAACATGAAAGGATGTTGGAATAAGAAATTATTGATAGAACTAAATACCATATATATAATCATAAATTTACAATTAATTATTCCTTTATTTTTTTACATGAGTAACAATTTGATAAAAAGTTTGCTGATATGAACAATATATTTCTAAGAAAAGATACAAATGATATTGAAAAATGGTGCCTCTATGGTCATTAAATTCAGGATTTAAACTTTTATTTGTAATAAATTTAATATTTATGGAAGGAAAAATCAAGAAAACTAAAGTCTCTCTCTCTCCTATACTTTCCATTATATATATTGAACTTCACATTACATCTATTTAAATTCACGTTAAATTTAGATAGGTAAAAGCAATTTTTATATTACATTTAGTTTTGTTAGGCAAACCATACACAAAAAACATAATAACGTATCATATCAATTATTATGATCATATAACCCCTCACAAGTATCCAAAACTTTAAAAAAAAAAAAAACACACTTAAAATATTAGACCAAAATGAAGAGTTTAATATATGTTAGGGAGGATTCATCCATAGACCAAGAAGAAAATTTTAAAAACCTCAAATAAAATAAAAATTATTACCTAATTATTCAAAATAAAACATGTGGAAGGTGTAAATTAGTGAAATACATCAATAGTCATTTCCTCAATGTCATCAAAATGTCTACATTTAGAAGGCTTATAAAATAATTTTTTTATTATCTTTATAAGTTATTTGTTTTGATTCAACAATATAAGATATATCCATGCTAGGAGTGAAAATAACCCTCCCACATTGTGTAACTAGATCTTGATAATAAAAGTTACTAATGTTGATATTTCTTATTGGATAAGTTTATTTACCGTTGTGAAATGAATCAAACACATATATTTGATTGACTAATTCATTTGGGCTTGTCTTCTCGAAAAATATAGCCTAATTATTTAAAAATAAATATGTAAGGTCTACATCATTATTATTATTATTATTATTATTATTATTATTATTATTATTATTATTATTATTATTATTATTATTGGTAAATGATTTTTTGATGTGGACCATATCCTAATTACAAAAAAGGGCTTCAAACCCAAATGGAACAAAGAGAGCACAAAATAAAAAGAGTCTCCAAACCTTAGATGGATAATAAGCATAAAGAAAGACTACCAAACTACTTAATAGAAACAAAATAGAACAAAGCAACAAAACAGCCAAAACGCACCAACAAAGCAACCCGAACACAACTAGATTAAAACTTGCATACAATAGTGAAGGCCTCAATGCCTAGATTAAATGGTAAGGTCTACATTAGAGAAATAGATAAATAGTTATTTCATTATTATCATATATAAGTCTACATTGAGAAGTCCTATAAAATAATTTTTAAGTGACAATATCTTGTATAAGTTACTTTTTAATTCAACAATATAATGTATAGCCATGGCTAAATTTAGCATCCCCATTAAATACATTTTAATCCATTCATACCATTTGAATGATCACTATTTCCTTTCACAATGAGTGAAAATAACCTTCCCACATTGGACAATTAGATCTCGAACACGCACGCACACACACACACACACACACACACACACACACACACACACACACACACACACACACACACACACACACACTTATTTTCTTTTCCAAAAAGAATTAACTATAATATTTTATTTTGTTTATTATTAACATTAATTAAATTTTTAAAAAAAAAAACCTTATGGGAAAAAAAGGGGATCCCACCATTAATTAAATGTTAACATATTAAATATTTTATGTTAAATAAAAAGCTTCATTCAATGCTTTTATTAGAAGAATTTATGGGAAAGCACAAGGTGATCCCTCCATTAATTAAATATTAAAAATAATATATTATTTTTATAAAAGGAGATATTAAAAAAACATAAATTTAAACTTAACTCCAAATTACAAGCATGAGCATCATGAGGAAATTGGAAAAAATTATTAAGCCACTTTAAATGTGAAGAATGTTGGAATAAGAAATTATTGATAGAATTAAATAACATGTATATAATCATAAATTTACAACTAATTCTTCCTCTATTTTTGTACATAGATAAAAAAAACTATAATTATGAACCCTTTCTATCCAAAAAAGAAAACATCCCCTAAAAATACATGGACAACATTGTCATTCTGAAAATATATGAAATACTCACCAATAATACCAACCTCAACCCAAACATTAGAAAATAATATAGAATCTATCATGAACACCAAAATCATCATCAAAAAAACCAACAC
>JARHVA010008001.1:0-27500 GCA_037957365.1 Torreya grandis | reverse complement strand
ATTTCTTCACCAAAATTGATCTCAAATCTAGCTATCACCAAATTCCCATTAATCCCACCAATTTATGAAGGACTGCATTCAAATCTAAGGAGGGGCAATTCAAATGGTTGGTTATGCCTTTTGCCTTGACTAATGCACCTAGAAACTTCATGAGGATGATGAATGACATCCTGTGACCCTTCACTAACTCATTCATAGTTATCTACCTGAATGACATACTTATCTATAGTAGAACATGTGAGGAACATCTGCAACATGTTTGTAAGTTACTTCAAACTCTTCAGGAGCACAATTTATATGCAAATCTCAATAAATGCACATTTGGGATGAAAAGAATTCAATACCTAGGGTACATTTTGAATGAGAAAGGGGTCTATGTTGATCTGAAAAAGATTCAAGTTATTCAAGAATGGCCTACACCAAGGACCCTCACAGAACTTCATAGTTTCTTGGGTCTTGAAAATTTCTATCATAGTTTTATTCTTCGATTCTCACATGTTACTTGACCACTAACCCAAGTGACTAAAGGAGGAGATAAAGCTAGATTTTATTGTGGCAAAATATAACAAAGGTTATTTGAGAATTTGATGAATAGACTTTGCTTAGCCCTTGTTCTTCCCTTGCTAGGTTTGCATCAACCTTTCAAGTTAAAGACAAATGCATCTAAATATGTCATGGGAGTTGTCATCATGCAACATGGCCATCCTATTTCATATCATAATGAAAATTTTAATGATATAATCAGGAAATACCTGACATATGACAAAGAGATCTATGTCATTGTAGAAGCTTGTAAACAATGAAAAAACTACATTTAGGGGAAAGAGACGGTCATCCAAACTGACCACAGACCATTTAAATTAATTTAGACATAGATCACAATGCAAAATTAGAGGCACCAAAAGTGGGCCACATATCTATAGTAATTCCATCTGATAATCAAACACAAAAAGGGGAACTCAAATATGATCATAGATTGTCTGAGCCACCCACCAATTACTAGAGTCAAAATACTTTTTGCCCTGTGTGGACATAAGACTTCCACTTGGGGTACTCTGTATGAAGCAGATCCTACCTTTGCTAATAGATATCAGTTGCTTCAATAAATTAAACATGTTTATGATTTTTATTTGCAAGATAATGTCCTCTATCACATGGGGCACATCTGGGTTCTAACTACAGAGCAACACAATATTATATATGAAGCACATTTCAGTAGGATATATGGACACTTTAGTGTAGAGAAGACATTGATAGTTCTTCAAAAACAATTCTACTTGCCCCATATGTGAAAGGTTGTGGAAAGGTACCTCAAATCTTGCACCTCATGTGCAATAGCCAAGTCAACAAATAAGAATAAAAAATTGTACACATCATTGCCAGAACCAACCAGGCCTTAGGAATCTATCTCAATGGATTTTCTCTCAGGTTTACCCACTTCAAAACATGGCAAAGACTATATTTTTATTATAGTTGATCATTTTTAAAAAATGGCTATCATGATTGTTTGTAAGAAAAATATATCTACTGAAGAAACTAAGCAACTATATTTTACTCATGTATGGCTCCATTTTGGTATTCCCAAGTCCATTATCTCAAATAGAGATAGTAGGTTCCTAGACCTCTTTTGGTCCACTCTATAGAAGATGATAGATACCAAGTTGATGAAGTCCATAGCCTTCCATCTATAGACTGATGATCAGACAGAAGTGGTGAACTTCTTGATTCTTTGCATGATTTAGATGTATCACTCCAAATATCCATAAACATCAGATGAGGGACTTCTTTTCATACAATATAGATACAATCAAGCCCTGCACAACTGGACCAATCACAATCCATTCCAAGTATGCTTCAGGTTCCAACCCATGGAACCAATTGATATAGTCATTCCATTCTCCACCATGGAATACACACCTCATGAGAGATCTGAGGTAGAAAAAATAAAAAGGTTCATTGAATAAATGCAACACATCTAGCAATAGGTTCATGACATGTTGGAGAAGATGAATTAGAAGTATAAACAATGTCATGACAAACATAAGATTGAACACCATTTTTTTATGTGTGACAAGGTTTGGTTGTGGTTTCAAAAGGAATGACTTTCAGGACTACATTGAAAAATTTAACGTCTACGATATGATCCCTACACCATCACTAGAAAAGTTGGAGAAAATAATTTTGAGTTGAACCTACTAGCCTACCTTGGTCTACATCTAATATTCAATGTGGAACTCCTCAAACCATATCATACACCTCTGTTGGACACTTCAGTCGTAGCAAAACAACTAGACATTCATGAGCTTGATCCGCAGAGTTTTGCTCGAGTGGAGGAGGATCAAATTGTGGACACCTTAACGAATATAATAAGAGGACACTCTATTTCACTTTATCGAGTGGTCAAAAGGGGCCAACATAGCCACCAAACTGAGTGGCTCATAGAGAATCAAATTAAAACACAACTTTCACAACGGATGAGGAATATTGATGCAATGGTGACCATTACTTCTCAAGGAGGTAGGAATGATTCAGGCAACAATTTAGGTGACAATTTGGGTGATGATTCTACCCCAATTGATGAAGGAACTTCTGGAAACTATAATTTTTTCACCAGAGCTTTGATTGACTCCCTGTTTGAATCGTTGGAAATGTAAAAATGATAAAAATGTGGTGATATGGAACAGAGCTTTGCTCAATAGTTTTTGACCCCCAAAAACCTAATGGAAGTGCCCAAAATTTTAATTTTAGTAGTGCAGTCTAAAAATAGTAAGTTTCTAAAATAGTAACTGCTCAAATTTTATATTGTTGTAAATTGTCGAAGTCAAACCACTTAATCTCCCTCGAGATTGGTGACCTTCTAAATCCTCCTCCTACCTTCAAATTGTGTATAAATGAAGATGTAACCTGAAATAGAAATTAGGCATCTCTTCCTAGAGATAAGCATATGGTTGTATTGCAATCTTGAGTAATAAAATATCTCTTCTCAGAAAAATCATTATTACAGTGTTATTTTCATGTTTTTGAAATATCTGTCAATCAAAACTTTTGAGTTTTGGATTAACTATATTGGGAAAAATAAATTCTAAGATTCTTTGGGTTTCCTTCTATTTTATTAGGGTTTCAAATTTATGCAATTAATACTAATTTATATAACTGATTTCTAATTTTGTTAAGGTATCATCAAGTATAACAAAGTTTCCTTGTAAAATTTTATTACAATAAAGTTAGAGGATTATGAAAAAGTGAAAAAACTAAAGGTACATGTAATCATACATTGTATTGAAGGGTATTTTAACACACATTCATAGAATTTGTTATTATCAAAATGTGTATATCGCAATATAATTAAAAAATCATGTACAAGCCTTAAATGGTAAGGAATTTGTTGTGACATTCACAAAGATAATTAAAAATATGGATTAAAGAGAAAGAATCTAGTTTCTATAATTATGCATGTAGTCGAAGGTAACAAATCACAAAAGGATACTTCCAAATAAGAACATCACATTGTACAATTATAGAGATAGAAACTTTCCTATGCTATTAACATCAGCCCCAATCACTAACATCAAATTTCTTGCGCTTAACAAACAATATCGACCTTGTGCGCATAGATACAATACATACCTACTTCTAATTTATTCCTAATGTCAAAAAATAATAAGAATCAAACTATTGATTAATAAAAATAATTTTATTAATCTCCTTAATGCTTCCTAAATATAATAAATTGCATTATAAAATATATCTCTACCAATTACATTCATAATTATATTTCATTAAAAGATATATTAAAATATAAAATAATCATACATGGCAAACCTATTATGATTAAAACTAAATATTATGATTAAAACTAAACCATAACCTTGAATTTTTGACTATAGAAGATAATCCTCATAAAGCTATCAAAGTGTATTATCCCACTCCTAATCTAATTGAGATCTTTGAAATAAAGTGTTTACTATAATTATGATCTATTAGATTTTTTTTTATAGTTAATATTAATCAAAAGTAGAAAATAATTTAATGTTAACTATTTTTCAGCTCATGCTTCACTATACTTAAGGCTTCAATTCTCAATGGAGGTAAAACAATTAATTTCTGAAGCTAAAATATTTTTATTTTATTAATCAGTTTACGCCCCACTATTTTAAATAAAAATACAGGAGCATTCAAATTTAAAGTCCCTTTATGTTAAGATGGAGCATGCTCTGGGAAAAACTTCATTAAAAGGTTTTATCAGAAGTTTTTAAGGGAAAGAACAAGGATTTCCCATCATTTATTAAATATTAAAAATGTTTCATTTTTTTTTTTTATAAATGTAGATGTTTAGAAAACATTAATTCAAACTCAGTTGTCAAATAAAAGCATCGCCATCATGGAAAATTTGAGAATATTTATTGAGCCATGTAAACACAAAAGAAAGTTACAATAATAGATAGAGTTATGGATAGAATCAAAACTTTATAATTAATTCATCTTATATTTTTGTACATGGGAAAAAATTATAATTATGAACTTTATTTATCCAAATAAAAATATTTTATGAAAACATATGGATAGCTTTTTAATTGTGAAGAAACATGGAAGAACAACATAACCAACATCAACTCAAACACTAAAAAAAAAATAAACACCATCACGAAGACCAAAATCATCATCGACAACATCAACGTCAATATCATCATCAACAACATCAACATTAATATCATCAACAACAACACTTACACCAGCTTAAACATTAACATATTATTTTTCAAAAACATCTCAATTAACCAAAATTTACATATTATTAAAATCACTTCATATAAGTAATGAAATTTACATAACACATTCAAACCCTTTTAAAAAAAAAGGAAAAAAGAGAACAAAATTTATGTATACCTCAAGGAACCCCCTGTAAATACTTCCACAACCTCCGGTCTTTATTCTAAAGAAAACCAAAGGCATTATAACTCTATGTACTTATTATTTTTGTACATCATTAAGGAGACTAGTGTCATTGAATTCTATATTAATTGCTTTATATTGTATGGGAGAGGGTGATATTCTATGTACTTAGATTTTTAGTACCTATCTTTAGGCTTGTATTGTTGTTTTGAAGGAGGATTTTTATTTTTTCAATGGATCTCAACTAATGAGGATTACTTGCTGGATGTAAAATTCATGATTTTTCAATGTTTATGAATATTTAATTATTTTATTTAGTTAAAGTTAAATGGTTATTAAGTTAGATGCACTGCAACCAATTTTTTTTTTAAAGGTACATGGATGAAACAAAGTTATACAAATATTAGTTGGTCAAATATGATATTATGGATGTATTTAACATGATAATTTACCTACATATGACATTGTGATAAACATGGGTGCTCGAAACTAAACAATGATTCACTACCTATAACATCACTTATTATATGGATTGTGCCACAAACCACGTCTGATAGTGCTAAATTCTAGATTAAATTATTTCACACTACAATTTAGTATGTCTTAGATCTTCCTAAAAATTTGATAGGTTTAAACTTACACGAGCACTATTATATATAGTTATGTCTTTGGTGTTGGAAATTTTGAGATAAGTTTTGAGATTACTTGTCTTCCTAGAATGGTACCTTTTTATTTCTCTTTCACACATTATTTCGGAATGTCATTTGAAACTTTCCTCTGCAAGTTGAATTTTAGAGAAATGTGATATGATATCCATCTTATTTCCTCTATAGTACATGTTGTTGACATAAACAATGTTATCTGACTTTATTCTGCTCTTCTGAAGATATGTACAAAATTGAGAAGTGGTGTTTAGTATATATTTATGTCAATGTAAGAGCATAGGTAAACAAATATATTTATCTTAGGGCATCTTAGATCTTTGATCTGATACTTGGAAATTTTATTTTAATAGTTTCTTTGGGAATTTTTTAATTTATAAAAACAATGTTTTTCTAAAACTTTTATATAGTGCTATAGTTGTTCTTGATTCTAGACAATGATGATTTATATCATGTATATTATTTATAAACCCATGGGCTAGGTATGATCCCTGTGGAATTTTAGAAGTGTTTAACCTATTTTTATAGAATTTTTAGGAGATAGATTTTGAAAGCGGCCAGACCAAATAAATCTAGCAATGTACAAGACCCTAGTTTGGAAATACAATGGCCTATGTAATAGTCCATTTTAGAGATTGGCCTCAAAGATATAATTCATATAAATAAGCATCAATACAAATATTAAAATTTGACATGGAATAAAAGTATTAAGACATTATTTGTTTTATTCAAATTGTAAAGGTATGGAGACAGGATGTAACACTCCTTAAAATGGTTTCAACATGATCTGATATGCAAGCAATGGGTCTAATTAAAGATTTTATTTACTTGAAATGTAATTCATCTCAAACTAATGTTTAAGAGAATGTTTAACTTAACACATAATATGCATGCATATAAATAGTAACTCCTATCATTCCATGCTTTGATTCTAAGGCTTTAACTAAGTATATGATATATGGCTACGAGAAAAGATGCATAAAATTACCCATTGATTAGTGAATCAAAAAATAAAAAATGTTCTAGCCTCAAATGGTGTTAGTTTTCGAGGCACAGGCATTGGCATTGTCAATGACAGTTTAAATTTTATTTTGAAAAAACTGCTTAAAATGTTTAGTTTGCACTCATATGCATATTTCCATATTGTGGAGCTATTTACATAGGCTGCAATGATGTATAACTGAATACCATAGGAATACTTACCCTAAAATATCCATAATGATTTTTTTTGATAGGCAGGGAATATATAGATTTCTAATGCTGGTATTTTTATGGTCTCATGAAATGGGTGGAGCCAAACAAGAAGAGTTATTCATAGAGGCATGGATATGATTTTATTAGTGCAATGATATGTTATACATTTTTGCATCTTTTTCATGGAATAATCTATTTTATTTTGGGTTGCTTGAATGATAATTTGGTAGTTTTTGGAGGTTTATCCCTAGATGATATTCTTGAAATTTATTTTTATTTTAAATGAGAAAAATTATTGTTTAGTTTATTTTGATTTTGTATTAGTGAAACTATGAGAAACTTTCATAGATTTACTAACCTTGACCTAGGGATTACAAGTCACTCTAACACTGCAAACCATGAAAATCCATATTTAGAGTGGGCACCCATAGATTTATTTAGATGTCATACTTTTAATTTCATGTGACAAGTACTGAAGCTTCAACTTAGCTCTTGTTGTTCTTTGAGATGGATATTTTAATATCTCTCAAAGAACTTAAGTTTTTTTCTACAATTTTTGTCGAAAATGTTAGAGGAATATTATGTTCATCCACATGATTCAAGCTAAGTTGATTTCTTGATAAAAGACTTTTACCATTATGTACTATTTTTTTTTGGTGGATTTTAATTTTTTCAATGAATCCATACTAGCCAATGAGAATTCGATTACTGGATGTAAAATTCATTATTTTGCAATGTCCATGAATATTTAACTATTTTTTTTCATTTTAATTTGAATGGTTATTAAGTTCTATGGACTGAAGCAAATTAAATGTTTGGAAATCCATATTCATGAAACAAAGTTATTAAAATATTAGTTGCTAAAATATGGCATTATGGAGGGCTTTAACAACGTAGCTTACCTATGTGTTCCACTAGGATGGATAGGGGGGATAACAGCTAAATAGTGACTCATTACTTTTAATTCGACCTGTTGTACTACTTGTGCCACTAACCACATTAGATAGGGATAAATTCTGTCTAAAAGTTTTTCACACTAAAATTAGGTATGTCTCAAATCTTCTTGAAAATTTGACAGGTTCAAACTTACTGGACCACTATTATATATAGTGATGAATTTGGTGCTGGACATTTTGAGATAATTTCTAAGATTACTTATCTTACTAGACTAGAACCTTCTCATTTCTCGGTTCAAGCATTGATATTTTAGAATGTCATATGAAAATTGCCTCTAGAACTTGAGTTTTAGAGAAATGTTATAGGATTTCCATTTGATTTCCTCTATACTACATGTTTCCAGACACATTGCTCTCTAACTTTATTCTAAACTTTTGAAGATATGTAAAAACCTTATAATTGCCTTTTAGTATAGATTTATGACACTTTAAGAGAATAGGTCAACAAATATATTGATCTTAGGGAATCTTATCTCTGATATGAGATTTGGAAATTTTATTTTAATAGTTTCCTTGAGAATTTTTTAATTTTATAAAATCATATTTCTACTCAAGATTTTCTGTAGTCTCACAATCTTTCTTGATCCTAGATAATGATGATTTCTATCATTTATATTATTCATAAGCCCCTAGGCCAGATATGTTCCTTGTGGACCTTTAATAGTGTTTAACTATTTTCTATATTGTTTATAGGAGATTGACGTGGAAAGAGGACATACTGAATAAATCCAATGATGTACAAGAACATGGTTGGGAAATATGACTGTCTATACAACAATTCATTTTAGATATTGGTATCAAAGATACAATGTATATAAATAATTCTGAATACAAATATGAACATTTTACATGGAAGCAAAGTATTAAGACATTATTTTTTTTATTCATATGCTAAAGGTATGAAGACAAGATGTAAAAATCCTTGTAATGGTTTCAACATGATTGATATGGAAGCAATGGGTCTACCTGAATATTTTATTAAATTAAAATGCAATGCATCTACAACTAAAATTTATTACAGTGTTTAACTTAACAGAGAATATGCATGCATATAAAAAATAACTCTTGTCATTCCATGCTGTGTTTCTAAGGCTTTAACCAGGTATATCATATATGGTTAATAGAAAAGATACATAAATTTACTCATTGACCAGTGCACAACAAAATCAAAAATGTCCTAGCCTCAAATGATGTATTTTCTATAGCACAGGAAATGTCATGGTCAATAAAAGGTTAAAGTTTATCCTAAAAAAATAGCTTCAATGTTTAGTCCATACTCATATGCATATTTCTATATCGTGGAGCCATTTACAAAGGCTATAATGATGAAAAACATAATAACATAGGAATTTTGATCCTAAAATATCCATAACTAATTTTTTTGGTAGGCAAGTAATATATAGTTTGCTAATATTGGCCTTTTTAGGGTCTCGTGAAATGGGTCGAGCCAAACAAAAAGAGCTATGTGCAGAGAAATGAATATGATTTTATTAGTGAAATGACGTGTTATACCTTTTTGCCTCTTTTCCATGGTCTAATCTATTTTACTTTGTGTTTCTTGATTGAAAATTTGGTAGTTTTTGGGGGCTTATCCTCAGATGATACTCTTGATTAGTTTATTTTGATTTTTTACTAGTAAGGCTCTTAGAATCTTTCATAGATTTAGTAGCCTCGACTTAGGGATTATGAGTCACTATAACACTACAAACTATTAAAATCCATATCTATACTAGGCACCCATAGATATATTTGGATGTCATACTTTCAATTACACACAATAAGTGTTGAATCTATAAGTCAACTTTGGCTTCCCTTTAAGATCAATATTTTATTACCTCTCATATAACTTGTGTTTTTTGCTACAATTTTTCTCCAAAATATGGGGGGAAGCTTATGTTCATCCACTTGATTCAAGCCATGTTTATTTCTTTGACAAAAACCTTTTACCATTTCCATGGCAATAATTACATTTTCTAACAAAAGGACAATTTGTCTTGCACCATGTCTTAGATTCTAATATATTCCTTGGTGTATTTAATCACTTCCTTACACATCATCAAATTTTCATTAATTGGGAATGGATTTTAAACAACAATATTAAGAAGGAAAAAATTAAATTTTATTCAATTTTCCTTATTGCTCAATCTCTTTATTTTCAACATCATTTAATTTAGTTTCTTTTATCTTCAACTAGATTTTCAAGATGATGTTGAAATTTAAATAAAATTTATCAACCTTGTATTTTTAGATGATGAAGACAAAAAAAATAAGATTCAATAATCTATATTTTATAGATTTCTATCTTGTCATCAATCACTTAAAATTTAGTTATGGATTTTTTCATTTACTTCATGACCCTCACTAATTATATTATTAAAAGGTTGTTAAAATTTAAAAAAACATATTATAAAAAATGTATTCTATTAAGAATGAGACTAATAGAAATATTTAAAAATTTGTTTCAACATACCTTTGGTTTCCTCTTCTATGTCTACATTCAACATCTCAATCCTAATTTAATTCAACTAAATAAATTCAACTTTGATTTTAATTTTTTTATTTAAATCTCAATCCTAATTTCAAACTTATGCATACCAACATATAGACAACTAAAATAAAAAATGAAATTATATTATCTATATATTTGTAATGTAATTGGAGAGGATGGATGCATTGGGGTTTCTCATCTAATGTCATTTGGAAAAGTAAGTCTAAAAATAATTAGAAAATTAAATAATTAATAATTAAAAGGCAATGGATAAAATGAATCAATTAAAAAAGTTAAATTTCATAACCACATAAACTCTTTAAATAATTTAATTTTCATTGTATATTATCTTTAAAGACTTACTTGGCTATGTCATACTCAAAATTAATTATACCATTTTAAATCCTCAAAAGCATTTGGATTGCTATTCAAATATGAACCAAAATGGTCTGACACAAAACCTCACACAATGAATTTTATTATAAGACATATTATGTAGCAACTTGATAAAATTTTGGCTTGTATAAACAATTTATTTCTACGAAATGAGAAAAATAGTACTGAAAAAATATGCATCTACAGTAAAGAAATTTAAGTTTTAAACTTTATCTTGTTATAAATTTAATCTTTATGGAAGGTAAAATAAATAAGTCTAAAGTCTCTCTCTCTCTCTCTCTCCCCTACAATTTCCATTAGATATATGGAGCTTCACATTGTCAATATGAACTTTAGATTACATTTGTTGAACTTCACATTGCATTTAGAAAGAGAAAAATATTTTTCACATTAACATTTGGTTAGGTAAGTAAAAAATACATAAACAAAGTAATAATGCCACATATCAGTGATTATGATCATATATCCCCTTCTAAAAGAAGAAGAGCTTCAATTTTTAGCCTTGTTGAGATGATCTCTCTTGTATAAATGGAAGGACAGTTGTTTAGATGATCTCATTGATGTTGACACCTTCTACCTCAATGATGTGAAAACAATTGTGACTAGAGGATATCATGGATGAATTTTATTAATGAATATTCAAGATTAGATAAAAAGATCGCTTTTATGAATGTCTAGTTGAAACCTAAAATAAGAATTAAAAAAAAGTGAATATATTATAAAATAGAAAAAAATAGATGTATAATTACTTATTTTTATTATATATAAAAAAAAAGAATATCACATTAAGGTTCTATTTTGGATACAAAATTAAAGGTAAATGGAACCCTTCTTCTGCATTGACTTTAAAGTGATGGAAGGTTATGAGAGCTCATAATATTTTTAATCTATTATTACCTCTCATCTAATTTAGCTATAGTTACAAAGCGTATAAGGGAAAATAATATCAAATCAAAATGTTCAATGCAAAATAAAAGATTAATAAAACATAAACCTTTGTCAACGTTTTAATTTGAAACTGGTCCTCATTTATTACATGTGTTTCAATTCTAAAGGATACTCACATTATGTTTTATGTTGAAACCCAAACAACAATTCTTGTGATGTAAAAACCCATTTCTTTTCAATTTTAAGCTTGAGGAATAATGTGAAATATACAATGCAAAAATGATCATCAATAATTGAGATCCTCTAACAAGTGATCATATGAACCATAGATAGATTAAGTGTTTGTTGAATTTCTTTCAATCTGTAAGAGATTATTTCTTATGTTATTTAATTCAAATTATTATCTTGTTTAATAAAATAAAAATTGTATGTATCTAATATGTATAACATTATTTCCAGTTTTGAAATAGGTTACTTGTTTTTATAATTTAAAATATAATGTATTTACTTACATATTTGATTGATCTTGTTAAAACAATCTATTTATTACCAATTCTAAACGTAAAATTCAATTTGCTTTTCTCAATGCTTCGATTTGAAATGGGATGAACTTTGATAGAAAGGTATGATAGCTCATATTTTTAATCTATTATTACCTCTCATACAATTTAAATATAGTTACAAAACATATAGGGGAGAAAGATATCAAAATAAAATTTTGAATGCAAAATGAAAGACTAGTAAACCTTAAGCAATGCGACAATGCACCATTTCTTTTGCTGATGTTTTAGGTTGAGAGTGAGAGAAATTTATTACATGTGGTTCATTTCCAAAGGACACACATTATATTTTATTTGGGATGTCAATGCCTTATTATAATCTTTTCTATACCCCTGATATCACCCATGTAATTAGGTTACATCAAGGATATCAAAGTTTTATCATAAAATTTTCTTATAATAAAAGTGTAAGATCACTTTAAAAATTTGAAGAAAATAATGATACTTTAAAGTTGAAATCATACAATTATTTGAATTGTATTTTAACACCAGTTCATCGAAGTTGATATTATTCATATGTGGGTATCTTAATCATGTATAGGCCTTGGAAAAATCAGATATTTAGGGTCATTTCACAAGTATAGTGGCACCTATAAGAGATGGTTTTGTAAGTTTTATATATATATTTATATATTAGAGGTTTTTGAAAGTGAAAGAGTGTAAATCGAATATCAAGAATGTAATGATTTTGTCAGTTGTTTGTCATTTATTTGAAGAAGAAAAGGCAGATGATATGTCTAAGATTAAAAACATCAAGAGAAAGAAGATGGAGTTATGAATGAATCGAATGAATTAATGAGTTGATACATAAGTGAAGATGAATCCCTTACCTATTATGTATTAAATTGTTCAATAATATTTTCTTTATGTAGTCACTTTTATCATTCCAATCTTTCTCGCATTATTCATGTGAGCTTTACTTAACAAAGGGGAATCTAATACGTTCAAGGTATGAAACCAAGGACCATACTTGTGTATTGGCCCTTTTATTTTCAGTTTTAGATTTGAGGAATCATCATAAATACTCAATGCACATACGACCATCAATAATTGATCTCCTCCAAAAAGTGGTCATATGAACTACACATAGATTATATGTTTGTTGATTCTCTCTCGACTCATAAGAAATGATTTCTTATATTATTTGTACACACACACACATAAATATATACATATTTATATATGTGTGTCTATATATATATACACACACACATAGATACACATATACATATGTCTGTTTAATATTTATATATATGTATATACATATATGTATATATTACATATATATGTACACACACACACACACACACACATATTGGTAATAGGGTTTTGTAAAGAAAAAAAGTGGTGAGATGGCACAGAGCTTTGATCGGTGGTTTTTAACCCCCAAAAACCAAAAAAACTACCCCAAATTTTAATTTTAGTAGTGTAGTCTAAAAATAGTAAGTTTCTAAAAAGAATAATTCCATGAATTTTGTATTATTGTAAATAATGGAAGTCAAACCAATTAATCTCTCTCAAGATTGGTGACCTTACACATCCTCCTCCTACCTTCAAAATGTTAATAAATGAAGATGTAACCTGAAATAGAAATCAAACATCTCTTCTTAGAGATAAGCATATGGTTGTATTACAATCTTGAGTAATAAAAAATCTGTTCTCTAAGAAATCATTGTTACTGTGTTATTTTCATGTTCTTGAAATATCTATCAATCAAAAATTTTGAGTTTTGAATTAGTGGTATTAGAGCGGTTTGTCTTGAGAGTGTATGATTTTGAGGATGAGGTCAGGCTACAAGAAACTTGGACGAAAAACAACAAAGCTTCCAAACTATCCACCTATTCATTATAAATGACTTCAAATGATAGATGACACTGAGAGATCTGATCCCTTTAAGGAAATAGTGAATGAAGTGCTCCAATAAGGTAAGCCTCTACATTTCATTCTTAATAGTGGGATTCAAAATAATTTAATCTCTACTAATGTGAAAATTCTAAATATATTCGTGAAGCCTCAACCAAAGCCATGCAGTATTAGATGGTTGAGCCCAAGCAGAGACCTCTATGTCACCCATTAGTGTCTTCTTTCATATGCAATAAAACCTTTCCAAGAGGATGTCTTGTGTGATGTGGTCAATATAGATGTTTTTGATGTACTCATTGGTCAACCATTCATGTATGATTGACATGGCATCTATGAATCATGAACCTAAAGATTCACCCTCACTCTTGGAATGTAACACTATAGGGTGCTAGAGGTACCGCCTCATTCATCTATCTCCTTGATTAGTTCCAATCAATGTAAGAGATTGGTGGGGAAGACAAACCAATGTGTTCTCATGGTGGGCAAACCAAAAAAATCCAAGAAGGCCAATGTTGCAATCCTGACTATACAATCAACACAACAACAAATGCATATGGGACAAATCATAGAAGAATATGTTGACTTATTGAAGTCACCCATGGGAGCTCGACTTCAATGCTGGGTAAAACATTCTATCAATTTGATCCAAGGATCACCTTTACCTAACAGTCCTATGTATCATAGATCATTTTTGGATAATGATGAGATAAAAAGGTAGATTTAGAAATTGATTCAAAAGGGTCACATCAGGCCAAGATCTTCACCATGTTGTAGCTCAATTATCCTAGCAACAAAGAAAGATGGAAAATGGAGGATTTGCATTGACTATCAAGCCTGAAATAAAACCACTATGAGGAAATGCTACCCCCTCCCTATGACTAATGACTTGTTGGACCAACTCTATGGTGTGAGGTTTTTCACCAAAATTGATCTCGAACTTGGCTATCACCAAATTCCCATCAATCCCACCAATTTATGAAATATTGCATTCAAATCTAAGGAGGGCCTTTTCAAATGGTTGGTTATGCCTTTTGGCTTGACTAACACACCTAGAACCTTCATGAGGATGATGGATGACATCCTGTGACCCTTCACTAACTCATTCATAGTTATCTACCTGGATGACATACTTATCTACAGTAGAACATGGGAGGAACATATGCGACATGTTTTTAAGTTACTTAAAACTCTTTAGGAGCACAATTTATATGCAAATATCAACAAATGCACATTTCGAATGAAAGCAATTCAGTACGTAGGGTACATTGTGAATGAGGAAGGGGTCTATGTCGATCAAAACAAGATTCAAGTTATTTTAGAATGGCCTACACCAATGAACCTCATAGAACTTCACAACATATTATGTCTTGTAAATTTATATCATAGTTTTGTTCTTGGATTCTCACATGTTGCTTGGCCACTAACCCAAGTGACTAAAGGACGAGCTAAAGCTACATTTTAGTGTGGTGAAATAAAACAAAGGGTATTTGAGAATTTGAAGAACAGACTTTGCTCAGCCCCTTTTCTTGACTTGTTATATTTGCATCAACCTTTCAAGTTGATGACAAACACATCTAAATATGTCATAGGAGCTATCATCATGCAACATGGCCATCCTATTGCATATCACAATGAAACTTTTAATGATACTATCAGGAAATACCTAAAATATGACAAAGATATCTTTGTCATTGTGAAAGCATGTACACAATGGAAACACTACATCTTGGGGAAAGATACAGTCATCCACATTAACCATAGACCATTTGAATTCATTTAGACATATATCACAATGCAAAATGAGAGGCACCAAAAATACTATCCACATATCTGCAACAATTCCTTCTAATAATCAAACACAAAAAGGGGAACTCAAATACGATGGTAGATTGTCTGAGCCACCCACCAATTACTGTAGTCACAATATTTTTTTCCCTATGTGGACACAAGACTTCCATTTGGGGTGCTCTGTATGAAGTAGATCCTACCTTTGATGATAGATATTAGGTGCTTCAATAAATTAGACATGTTTATGATTTCTATTTGCAAGATAATGTCCTCCGTCACGTGGGGTACATCTGGGTTCCAGCTGTAGAGCAATAAAATATTATATGGGAAGCACATTTTAGTAGTATATCTAGACACTTTACTGTAGAGAAGACATTGATAGTTCTTCAAAAACAATTCTACTGGCCCCATATGTGAAAGGATGTGGAAAGGTACCTCAAATCATGCACCTAATGTGTAATAGCCAAGCCAACAAATAAGAATAAAAGATTGTACACATCATTTCCAGAACCAACCAGGCCTTGGGAATCTATCTCAATGGATTTTCCCTCAGGTTTGTCAACTTCAAAACATGCTAAGGACTATATTTTTATTATAGTTGATCATTTTTAAAAAATAGCTATCATGATTATTTGTAGGAAAAATATATCTACTGAAGAAACTACTCACTATATTTTAGTCATGTATGGCTCCATTTTGGTCTTCCCAAGTCCACTATCTCAGATAGAGATAGTAGGTTCCTAGACATCTTTTGGTCCACTCTATGGAAGATGATGGATACCAAGTTGATGAAGTCCAGAGCCTTCCATCCATAGAATGATGGTTAGACAAAAGTGGTGAAGTACTTGATTATTCACATGATTCAGATATATTACTCCAAATATCTATGCACATGGGATGAAGGGCTTCTTTTCATACAATGTAGATACAGTCAGGTCCTCCGCAGCTTGACCCATCACAATCCAATCCAAGTATGCTTCAGGTTCTAACACATGGAACCAATTGATATAGTCATTCCATTCTCCACTATGGAATACACACCTCATGGGAGATTTGAGGTAGAAAAAATAACAAAGTTCATTAAATAAATGCAACACATCTACCATCAAGTTCATGACATCTTGGAGAAGATGAATCAAAACTATAAGCAATGTCATGAAAAACATAAGATTGCACACCATTTTGTTGTGGGTGACAAGGTCTGGTTGTGGCTTTAAAAGGAATGACATTCATGCCCACATAGAAAAATTTAATGTCTACAATATGGTCCCTACACCATCACTACAAAAATTGGATAAAATACTTTTGAGTTGAACCTACTAGCATACCTTGGTCTACATACAATATTCAATGTGGATCTCCTCAAACCATATCATACACCTCTGTTGGACACTTCAGTCTTAGAAAAACAACTAGACATTGATGAGCTTGATCCATAGAGTTTTTCTCTAGTGGAGGAGGATCAGATTGTGGACACCTAAATGAAGATAACAAGAGGATGATCTATTCCACTTTATCGAGTGGTCAAAAGGGGCCAGATTAGCCACCAAAGTGAGTGGCTCATAGAGAATCGAATTTAGACACAATTGCCACAAATGATGAGGATTATTGATGCAATGGGGACCATTGCCTCTCAAGGAGGTATGAATGATTCGGGTAATAATTTAGGTGACAATTCGGATGACGATTCTACCCCACTTGATGATGGAAATTATGGAAGGCATATTTTTTTCACCATAGCTTTTATTGACTCCCTGTTTGAACTATTGGAAAGCTAAAAATGAGAAAAATGTGGTGATATGGCATAGAGATTTGCTCAATAGTTTTTGAGCCCCAAAACCCCAATGGAAGTGCCCTAAATGTTAATTCTAGTAGTGTAGTCTAAATATATCAAGTTTCTAAAAATTGTAATTACTCAAATTCTATATTGTTGTAAATTGTGGAAGTCTAACCACTTAATATCCTTCGAAATTAGGGACCTTCTAAATCCTCCTCCTACCTTCAACTATGTATAAATGAATATGTAACCTAAAATGGAAATCAGACATCTCTTTCCAGAGATAAGCATATGGTTGTATTGCAATCTTGAGTAATAAAATATCTCTTCTTAGAGAAATCATAATTATAGTGTTATTTTCATGTTCTTGAAATGTCTATCAATCAAAACTTCTGAGTTTTGGATTAACTATATTGGGAAAAATAAACTCTAAGATTCTCTGGCTTTCCTTCTATTTTATTAGGGTTTCAAATTTATGCATTTACTACTAATTTATATAACTGATTTCTAATTTTCTTAAGGTATCATCAAGGATATCAAAGTTTTCTTACAAAATTTTATTATAATAAAGTTAGAGGATTACAAAAAAGTGACAAAACTAAAGGTACATGACATCATACATTGCTTTGAATGGTATTTTAACACACATTCATAGAATTTAATATTATCGAAATGTGTATATCGTAATATAATTAAAAAATCTTGTACACGCCTTAAAATGTAAGGAATTTGTTGTGACATTCACGAAGATAATTAGAAATATGGATTAAAGAGAAACAAACTAGTTTCTATAATCATGCATGTAGTCGAAGGTAACAAATCACAAAAGGATACTTCCAAATAAGAACATCACATTGTACAGTTATAGAGATACAAACTTTCCTATGATAGTAACATCAGCCCCAATCACTAACTTTAAATTTCCTACCCTTAACGAATAGTATCGACCCTATGCACATAGATACAATACATACCTACTTCTAATCTATTCCTAATGTCAAAAAATAATAAGAATCAAACTATCGATTAATAAAGATAAGGTTATTGATCTCCTTATTGCTTCCCAAATATAATAAATTACATTATAAAATATATCTTTACCAATTACATTCATAATTATATTTCATTGATATATATTAAAATATAAAATAATCATACATGACTATAGAAGAAACTAAACCATTACCTTGAATTTTGGATTACAGAAGATAATCCTCGTAAAACTATCAAAATTTACTATCCCACTCCTGATCTAATCGAGATCATTGAAATAAAGTGTTTACTATAATTATGATCCATTAGATTATTTTCTTATAGTTAATATTAATCAAAAGTAGAAAATAATTTCAAGTTAACTATTTCTCACCTCATGCTTCATTATACTTAAAGCTTCAAATTCTCTATGGAGGTAAAACAATTAATTTCTAAAGCTAAAATATTTTTATTTTATTAATTAGTTTACACCCCACTATTTTAAATAAAATTACGGGAGCATTCAAATTTAAAGTCCCTTTATTTTAAGATGGAGCATGCTCAGGGAAAAAATTCATTAAAAGGTTTTATAAGAAGAGTTTAAGGGAAAGAACAAGGATTTCCCATCATTGATTAAATATTAAAAATGTTTCATATTTTTTTTATAAATGTAGAAGTTAATAAAACATTAATTTAAACTCAGTTCTCAAGTACAAGCATCGGCATCATGGAAAATTTGAGAATATTTATTGAGACATTTAAACATAAAAGAAAGTTACAATAATTGATAGAGTTATGGATAGAATCAAAACTTTATAATTAATTCATCTTATATTTTTGTACATGGGAAAAATTTATAATTATGAACTTTTTTAGTCTAAATAAAAATATTTTATCAAAACATATGGATAACATTTTAATTGTGAAAAAACATGGGATAACAACATAACCAACATCAACTCAAACACTAACAAAAAAATAAACTCCATCATAAACACCAAAATCATCATCAACAACATCAACATCAATATCATCATCAACAACATCAACATTAATATCATCTTCAACAACACCTCCACCAAATTAAACATCAACATATTATTTTTCAAAGACATCTCGATTAACCAAAATATACATATTATTAAAAGCACTTCATATAAGTAGTAAAATTTATATAACACATTCAAACCCTTTTTAAAAAAAGGAAAAAAGAAAAAAAATATATGTATACCTCAAGGAACCCCCTATAGATACTTTCACAACCTTCACTCTTTATTCTCAAGAAAAAAAAGGCATTTATCACTCTATGTACTTATTATTTCCCTACATCATTAAGGAGACTAGTGTCATTGAAATTATCCACTCATGTCCACAAAAGCCAATGTATCCTATTGAAATTTTATCTTTATTGCTTTATATTGTATGCGAGAGGGTGATATTATATGTACTTAGATTTTTAGTACCTGTCTTTAGGCTTGTACTGTTGTTTTGATGGAGTTTTTTAATTCTTTCAATGGATCCCAACTAATGAGGATTACTTACTGGATGTAAAATTCATGAATTTTTAATGTTTATGAATATTTAATTATTTTATTTAGTTAAAGTTAAATGGTTATTAAGTTAGATGCACTACAACCAATTAAATTTTATGAAAGCCCCATGCATGAAATAAAGTTATAGAAATATTAGTTGGTCGAATATGATATTCTAGAGGGATTTAACCTGATAGTTTACCTACATATGGCACTACAATAAACATGGCATATAGAAACTAAACAAAAATGCAATACTTATAATGTCACCTATAATATGGCTTGTGCCACAAACAACATCAGATAGAGCTAAATTCTATATGAAAGTCTTTCACACTACAATTAAGTATGTCTCAGATCTTCCTAAAAATTTGATAGGTTCAAACTTACTTGAGCACTATTATATACAGTTATGTCTTTGGTGCTAGACATTTTGAGATAAGTTTTGAGATTTCTTATCTCCCTAGAATGGTACCTTTTTATTTCTCTTACACACATTGTTATTTTGGAATGTCATCTAAAACTTTCCTCTACAATGTGAATTTTAGAGAAATGTGATACGATTTCCATCTGATTTCCTCTACACTACATGTTGTTGCCATACACAATGCTCTCTGACTTTGTTCTGCACTTCTAAAGATATGTACAAAATTGAGAAGTGGGGTTTGATAGATATTTATGTCAATGTAAGAGCATAGGAAAACAAATATATTTATCTTAGGGCATCTTATATATTTGATTTGATACCTGGCAATTTTATTTTAATAGTTTCTTTGGGAAATTTTTCATTTTATAAAAACAATTTTTTGCTAAAAAAATTCTAAAGTGTTACAGTTGTTCTTAATCCTAGACAATGATGATTTATATCATGTATATTATTTATAAACCCATGGGCTAGGTATGATCCCTGTGGACTTTTATAAGTGTTTAACCTATTTCTATAGCATTTTTAGGAGATAGATTTTGAAAGCGGCCAAACCAAATAACTCCAACAATGTACAATACCCTATATTGGAAAGACAATGGCCTATGCAATAGTCTATTTTAGAGATTGGAATCAAAGATATAATGTATATAAATAAACCTCAATACAAATATTAAAATTTGACATGGAATAAAAGTATTAAGACATTATTTGTTTTATTCATATTGTAAAGGTATGGAGACAGGATGTAACACTCCTTAAAACAGTTTCAACATGATCTGATATGCAAACAATGGGTCTAACTAAAGATTTTATTTACTTGAAATGTAATTCATCTCAAACTAATGTTTAGGACAATGTTTAACTTAACACATAATATGCATGCATATAACATTAACTCTTATCATTCCATGCTTTGTTTCTAAGACTTTAACTAGGTATATCATATATGGCTAAGAGAAAAGATGCATAAAATTACCCATTGATCAGTGGATAGGAGAATCACAGATCTTCTAGCCTCAAATGATGTTATTTTCTAAGGCGTAGGCATTGGCATTGTCAATGATAGTTTAATTTTTATTTTGAAAAAAATTCTTAAATGTTTAGTTTGAACTCATATGCATATTTTCATATTGTGGAGCTATTTACATAGGCTTCAATGATGTATAACTGAATAGCATAGGAATTATGTCCTAAAATATCAATAATGCATTTTTGTGATAGGCATGCAATATATAGTTTTCTAAAGCTGGTATTTTATGGTCTCATGAAATGGGTGGAACCAAACAAGAAGAGTTATTCATAGAGGCATGGATATGATTTTATTAGTGCAATGATATGTTATACTTTTTTGCATATTTTCCATGGACTAATATATTCTATTTTGGGTTGATTGATTTAGAATTTGGTAGTTTTTGGGGGTTTATCCCTAGATGATATTCTTGAATTTTATTTTTATTTTTATAAGAAAAACTTATTGTTTAGTTTATTTTGATTTTGTACTAGCGAAACATTGAGAAACTTTCATAGATTTACTACCCTTGACCCAGGGATTATGAGTCACTCTAACACTGGAAACCATTAAAATCCATATTTATAGTGGGCACCAATAGATCTATTTGGATGTCATACTTTTAATTTCATCTGATAGGTACTAAAGCTTCAACTTAGCTCTTGTTGTCATTTCAGATGGATATTTATTATCTCTCAAAGAACTTAAGTTTTTTCCTACAATTTTTGTCCAAAATATGAGAGGAATCTTATGTTCATCCACATGATTCAAGCTAAGTTGATTTCTTGATAAAATACTTTTACCATTATGTACTATTATTTTTTTCTGGTGGATTTTAATTTTTTTTAATGAATCCATACTAGCCAATGAGAATTTGATTACTGGATGTAAAATTCATGATTTTGTAATGTCCAAGAATATTAACTAATTTTAATTTGAATGGTTATTAAGTTTGATAGACTAAATAAAATTAAATTTTTGGAAAACCATATGCATGAAACAATGTTATAAAAATATTAGTTGGTAAAATATGGCATTATGGAGGTCTTTAACATCATAGCTTACCTATGTGTGGCACTGGGATGGATAGGGGGAATAACAACTAAATAATGACTCATTACTTGTAATGCCACCTATTATACTACTTGTGCCACTAACCACATCAGATAGGGATAAATTCTGTGTAAAAGTCTTTCACACTACAATTAGGTATGTCTCAAATCTTCTTGAAAATTTGGTATGTCCAAACTTACTTGACCACTATTATATATAGTTATGACTTTGGTGTTGGACATTTTGAGATATGTTCTTAGATTACTTATCTTACTAGACTAGAACCTTTTCATTTCTCTTCTCATGCATTGATATTTTAGAATGTAATAAGAAAATTGCCTCTACAACTTGAGTTTTAGAGAAATGTGATAGGTTTCCCATCTGATTTCCTCTACAATACACATTGTTTCCATACACATTGCCCTCTGACTTTATTCTACAGTTTTGAAGATATATACAAACCTTATAATTGCATTTTAGTATAGATTTATGTCACTTAAGAGCATAGGTAAATAAATATATTGATCTTATGGAATCTTATCTCTGATCTGAGACTTGGCAATTTTATTTTAATATTTTCCTTGAGAGTTTTTTAATTTTATAAAATCATATTTCTACTCAAGATTTTCTGTAGCATTACAATCTTTCTTAATACTAGATAATGACTATTTCTATAATGTATATTATTCATAAGCCCATGGGCCAAATATGTTCCTTGTGGACCTTTAATAGTGTTTAAGATGTATCTACATCATTTATAGGAGATTGATGTGGAAAGAGGCCATACTGAATAAATCCAACGATGTACAAGAACTTGGTTGGGAAATATGACTATCTATACAATAGTTCATTTTGGATATCGGTATCAAAGATATAATGTATATAAATAAGCCTCAATACAAATATGAACATTTTAAATGGAATGAAATTATTAAGACATTATTTATTTTATTCATATGCTAAAGGTATGAAGATAAGATGTAACAGTCCTTGTAATGGTTTCAACATGATTTGATATGTAAGCAATGGATCTAAATGAATATTTTATTTACTTGAAATTCAATTCATCTCTAACTAAAATTTATTACAGTGTTTAACTTACCACAGAATATGCATGCATATAAAAAATAACTCTTATCATTCCATGATTTGTTTCTAAGGCTTTAACCAGGTATATCATATATGGTTAAGAGAAAAGATACATAAACTTACCCAATGACTAGTTCACAACAAAATCATAAATTTCCTAGCCTCAAATGAAGTTATTTTCTATGGCAAAAGAAATGGCATGGTTAATAAAAGGTTAAAGTTTATTCTAAAAAAACTTCTTCAATGTTTAGTCCATACTCATATGCATATTTTCATATCATGGAGCCATTTACAGAGGCTATAATGATGTAAAACATAATAAAATAGGAATTATGACCCTAAAATATTCATAAAGAATTTTTTTGGTAGGCATGGAATATATACTTTGCTAATATTGGTCTTTTTAGGGTCTCATGAAATGGGTGGATTCAAACAAAAAGAACTATGTGCAGAGACATGGATACAATTTTATTAGTGCAATGATGTGTTATAATTTTTGCCTCTTTTCCATGGTTTAATCTATTTTATTTTGTGTTTCTTGATTGAGAATTTGGTAGTTTTGAGGGTCTTATCCTCAGATGATACTTTTGATTACTTTATTTTGATTTTTTACAAGTAAGGCTATTAGAAAATTTCCTAGATTTAGTAGCCTCAACCTAGAGATTGTGAGTCACTATAACACTACAAACTGTTAAAATCCATATCTATAGTAGGCACCCATAGATATATTTGTCCTTCATGCCTTCAATTACACACAATAAGTGTTGAATATAAAGTCAACTTTTTTTGTCCTTTAAGATGAATATTTTATTACCTCTCATATAACTTATGTTTTTTGCTACAATTTTTCTCCAATATATGGGAGGAAGCTTATTTTCATCCACTTGATTCAAGCCATGTTTATTTCTTGACAAATTGTTTTTACCATTTCCATGGCAATAATTACATTTTCTAACAAAAGGATAATTTGTCTTGCACCATGTCTTGGATTATAATATATCCCTTGGTGTATTTAATCACTTCCTTACACCTCATCAAATTTTCATAAATTGGGAATGGATTTTAAAAAACAATATTAAGAAGGAAAAAATTAAATTTTATGGATTTTTCCTTGTTGCTCAATCTCTTTATTTTCAACATCATTTAATTTGGTTTATTTTATGTTCAAGTAGATTTTCAGGATGGTGTTGACATTTAAATAAAATTTATCAACCTCATATTTTTAGATGATGAAGACAAAAAAATAAGATTCAATAATCTATATTTTATAGATTTGTATCTTTTCATCAATCACTTAAAATTCAGTTATGGATTTTTTTAATTTCCTTCATGGCCCTCACTGATTATATTATTAAAAGGTTGTTGAAATTAAAAAACATATTATAAAAAATGTATTCTATTAGGAATGAGACTAATATAAATATAAAAATAGTTGTTTCAACATACCTTTGGTTTCCTCTTCTACCTCTACATTTGACTTGAAAGACTATAAATATCCATTCTTACATAATTATAAATTCATGAGAATTAAACAAAATGAATTCAATTTCAATTTTAATTTTAAAAAAAATCTCAATCCTAATTTCAAACTTATGCATACTAACATATAGACAACTAAAATAAAAAATTATATTATATTATCTATATATTTGTAATGTAATTGGAGAGGGTGGATGCATTGGGGTTTCTCATCTAATGTCATTTAGAAAAGTAAGTCTAAAAATAATTAGAAAATTTAGTAATTAATAACTAAAAGACAATGGATAAAATGAATCGATTACAAAAGTAAAATTTCATAACCACATAAAATCTTTAAATAATTTAATTTTCATTGCATATTATCTTTAAAGACTTACTTGGTTGTGTCATACTCAAAATTAATTATACCACTGCAAATCCTTCCAAAAATTTGGATTGCTATTCAAATATGAACCAAAACGGTATAACACAAAACCTCACACAACGAATTTTATTATAAATCAAATAAATTTAAAAAATATAAGACATATTGTGTAGCAACTTGATAAAATTTTGTCTCGTATGAACAATTTATTTCTAAGAAATGAGAAAAATAATACTAAAAAAGATGCATCTACAATAAAGAAACTTAAGTTTTAGACTTTATCTTGTTATAAATTTAATATTTATGGAAGGAAAAATAAATAAGTCTAAAGTCTCTCTCTCCTATACTTTCCATTAGAAATATGGAGCTTTACATTGCCAATATGAACTTTAGATTATATTTGTTGAGCTTCACATTGCATTTAGAAAGAGATTTGTTTATTCATATTAACATTTGGTTAGGTAAGTAAACAATACATAAACAAAGTAATAATGCCACATATCAGTGATTATGATCATATATCCCCTTCTGAAAGAAGAACTTCAATTTTTAGCCTTGTTGAGATGATCTCTCTTGTATAAATGGAAGGAGAGTTGTTTAAATGAGGCTACATAGTACTATAAATCTCATTGATGTTGACACCTTCTACCTCCATTATGTGAAAATAATTGTGAGTAGAGGATATCATGGATGAATTTTATTAAGGAATTTTCAAAATCAATAAAAAGATTGCTTGTATGAATGTCTAGTCGAAACCTAAAATACATATTAAAAAAAAGTGAATATATTATAAACTAGAAAAAATAGATGTATAATTACTTATTTTTATTATATAAAAAAAGAGGATATCACATTAAGGTTCTATTTTGGATACAAAATTAAAGGTGAATGGAACCCTTCTTCTACACTGACATTAAAGTGATGGAAGGGTATGAGAGCTCATAATATTTGGAATCTATTATTACCTCTCATTTAATCTAGCTATAATTACAACGCATATAAGGCAAAAGAATATCAAATCAAAATTTTCAATGCAAAATAAAATAGTAATAAAACATAAGCAATGCCAAAATGCACCATTTCCTTTGCCGATGTTTTAATTTGAGAGTGATCCTCATTTATTACATGTGTTTCACTTCTAAAGGATACTCACATTATGTTTTAAGTTGAAACCCAAACAACAATGCTTGTGATGTAGCTACCCATTTCTTTTCAACTTTAAGCTTGAGGAATCATGGGAAATATGCAATGCAAAAATGATCATCAATAATTGAGTTCCTCTAAAAAGTGATCATATGAACCATAGATAGATTATGTGTTTGTTGAATCTCTTTCAAACTGTAAGAGATTATTTCTTATGTTATTTAATTCAAGTTATTATCTTGTTTAATAAAATAAAAATTGTATGTATCTAATATGTATAACATTACTTCCATCTTTGAAATAGGTTAGTTGTTTTTATAATTTAAAATATAATGTATTTACTTACATAGTTGATTGATCTTGTTAAAACAATCTATTTATTACCAATTCTAAATGTAAAATTGAATTTTCTTTGCTCAATGCTTGGATTTGAAATGGGATGAACTTTGCTAGAAATGTATGAGAGCTCATATTTTGAATTTATTATTAGTTCTCATAAAATTTAAATATAGTTACAAAACATATAGGGGAGAAAGATATCGAAAGAAAATTTTGAATGCAAAAAGAAAGACTGGTAAACCTTAAGCAATGCAATAATGCACCATTTCTTATGATGATGTTTTAGGTTGAGAGTGAGACTAATTTATTACATGTGGTTCACTTCCAAAGGACACTCACATTATATTTTATTGTGGGATGTCAGTGCCTTATTATAACCTTTTATTTACCCACAATATCACCCATGTAATTAGGTTGCATCAAGGATATCAAAGTTTTATTATAAAATTTTATTTTAATAAAAGTCTAAGATTACTTTGAACAATTGAAAAAAATAATGATATTTTGAAGTTGACATACAATGATTTGAATTTTATTTTAACACAAATTCATAGAAGTTTATATTATTCAAATGTGGGTATCATAATTAAAATAAATAATCATGTATAGGCCTTGGAAAAATCAGATA
>JARHVA010008000.1:442500-573117 GCA_037957365.1 Torreya grandis | reverse complement strand
CAAAATAGAGACCTTCATTGCATATAGATTGGGGTAAAACCCATAGGGCAAAGTTGTTACATATACTAGAATAAAGATAGGCCCCTATTAGGGTGGAGACATTGAAAAGGGTATTTTGGTAATCCTTAAGGATTCCTAGGCCATCGACAAACTAATTTGCAATATGGAAATACTATATGTGGTCTGTTTCAAGGTTAGGCCATGACTTAGCCTTAAACGTCATGGCCTATGTTATGGCTTAGCATGTTAATCCATGCCCTACTCTTTAGAGGGATTAAGAGGCCCTCAAAAGGCCCATAAAGAGTCTAAAGTAAAGATAATATAGATCATTATATGCACCTAAATATTACATAGTATGATGTTCTGATATGATGTCCAATGATGATGTAGTGATCTCCTAATTTAATCTCAAGTGGGTTCACTCTAAAATTCTAGTCCTTGTTCTTTCTCTATTTTAATAAATTGCCCTTCTTAGTGACAAAACCATCACAATCCATTACGAAACCACCCCTAAAATGATAGAACTGCCACTTAGTAAACCACCTTGATGGAATCGTCACTGATGGAGGGGTTCTTTATTTCTATAGGGCTATTTGGTCACATTATAGGGAAATTTTATCACTAAAACTGACAGTTACATAAACGCCCCTACAAATAGGGGCAGTTCTATCACCATTATTCCACCTTCTAAATTTGGCTTCCATGATTCATTCCTTGATGTGTTTTGCATGCTTATTATTGCACTTCTTATTTTATCTAACCTAATTTCACCTCCAATCAGGCCCAACTCACTCTCTCTTCTATTTATAATCATTTTTAGTCCCTCTCAATTTCAAATCCTAGTTCATCTTAGTTAAACTCCATACAAACTCCATTTCTCTTCTACAAGTAAGTCAATTTTGGTGTGATTTTGGATTCTAAAATTTACATTGGATCCTAGAGTTTTGAATCTTTTCATAGACACAAATTTATACCATTGTTTTGAAGATCTACCTTTGTTTTTTTCATGTTTTAATACATAATTCAAAACAAAGGAAGTTATTATTTTTTCAACTAAATCTTTACATTCAGTGCACTAGCCAACCATAGTCAGCTACTCTTTTGTTTTGAGTTGTGTTTCTTATATTCCCACCTTTTATTATTATTATTTGATCATCCTTTCATTTATAGAGTTTATACAATCATTTGTTGAGCGAAAGAGCTAACATGTTGAGGATCACATCATAAATACTACTCTTGCTTTCAACTAATCTACACCTTAATCAATTTGGGAGTTTCTAACTTAGATTTATTTATTTTTATCAGTAGATTAGAGTATATTAGTTTTCCTATTTGTATTAGTTTAAAATATGTGATTTAAAAAAAACAAGTTTTGATAGGAAAAAGAATTCTTCTCTCTCCCATCCTTGCACAAAAATAATAATTAGTTTCTTCGTTTCCATGTATTCATTTAAATATATATTCTTTCACACCAAAAATTTACATATTAACCCTAGGTAGATATTAAAAAACAAATCAAACACATTTATTTGTAATCATAATAATTTTTTTTCTTTTAAAACAAACTTCCATTCACACACAAACAAGCACTCTACCAAGTACAAAACCCTAGTCAAACCTAGGTAATCAATAGGTGTTGTTTTGCTCATGATTCTCTTTGTTTTAGTAAATTAAAAATGTTATTTTAGATTACTAATTTAGAAAATCAGAATTCAAATATATATTTTATTCAAAACAAATCATTCAAAACCTAATGTGCATCCACCTATAAATTTCAAAACTAAGTCTAGCTTACATTTGCAAAGAGAACTCCTAGATACTTTGTAGTAATATTGTTTAGGATCTAGATTTGATTTTAAATTTAATTAAATGTTATAAAACTTTTTCATAATATATCCATTCATATACAATCTAAAAATTAAAAAAATAAATTCATATAATTTGCACCTAGAAAAGTTATAAATCAACACTTGTATTTGTTAGGCTAGATTTCATTTTCAGTATTACACGCATAAAAAAAATCAATAAAATGATTAAAAAAAGAATCATATCTCTCTCATTGATTTCAATAGTTTTTAGTTCTTTGCTTTACATATTTTCATTTTATCAATCAATTCAATTTCAATTTATTTACAAAAAACTTTTCAAAATGTGCACAAGTTAAAAAAAATCAACAATCAAAACCTTGACGAAACACACACAAGTACAAGAATAATAAGCAATCAAAACCTTGACAAGATGAATGAAAGTAACAAAACTAATAAAAAATAAAAACCTTACCAAGATGAACTCAATTACCAAAACCATTCCTTAGAAATTCCTTGATAAGATGAGCATAAGCAAAAGCCTTACTCACACATTCAAAATAACAAGCACTTATAACACATTCAATACAAGCTATACGCTTAACACATTACCACTAAATATTCCACTACCATTGGATGAAACTCACTAAGCCTCTTTATCCTCATAGTGCCAGTCCATTTCTTAGAGTGCATGTTCTTGTTCTAACATGTGAACTTCAAAATGATATATATTCTGAGCTTAGGATTTAGGTCTTTTACTCCACCCATAGTTCAGATCTTATCCTTAGCTAGCTTGAAGCCTTAGATGAAAAATCAAGTACCATAGACCCCTTTATTAGGAAACATCTATATTTAGCCTCACAAAGTAAATAACCTTCAAATCTAATCCTTCCATATTCTCTTTCCTTTATCCTCAGGTCTAGCCTCATCCTATTTCATTTAGGCTACCCATAATATTCTATTACATCAACTGTCTTGGCTAGACCTCGAGAAATTGAGTGAAAAATTTAGCATGTGATATTCACATGCATACAAATTGATAAACTCGACATGAAAGGCATATCCTTTTACCTATTCTCTCCACTTTTTATTTTCATTCATATTTCAATAGTATTATATACTCCCTAAATATGTCTAGTTAGGACATCTTCAAGGGAACCATAAAATTTGAAACTAATAGGAGTATCCTTCACCCTTGTGGTAAAGCCTCACTTCATATTTGGAATAACAATACTCCTAAAAAATGTGGAATTCCAATATAAAAACCATCCTTTCAACTCACAAGCTAGATTAGAAATAGTGATTCATGAGCTACATAATCCATCAAAAACCCCAAATAATCACCTTAACTATAATAACATGGCATTCACCCATAGAATTGAGACCAATGTTCATGTTTCAACCTAACCATCAATTAACCTACAAAGCCTAGATGCCCAAAGTATGCAAAAATATGATCAATACATTGATAAAATCCATAATTTGAAGGATGACCTAAGTAGACTACAAACACCTTTGTATCCTTTTACCAACAAATAAAACATCACCAACCCATGAGTGTATCACCCAATAGTTATTTTAGAGGTCTCTAACCCAAATCAATCTATTTTTGGTCATGAAATCATACCTCTTATAGTTTTTACCAAAGAGGTCACTAGAACCATGATTCCTTCTTCCCAAAATGAGCTCATATCAACCTTGGTGGGTCTCATTCCAAGATTTAGAGAGTAATTAAGCCTCTCCAAATCAATGGATGGCCAACAATACCTCTAATCAAAGTTGTTCCTCTCATATCCCTACCCTAGTGATAACTTACCAACCGTTGATGTATCCATCTAACCCACCTATTATCAATCATACCTCAAACCCATATCTGGGGGACATCCTTACTCATGGCATTCCTAGTCCCCACACTTCTAAAATTCTTTTGTCTTACCAACTCCCTCCTCATAATCCTATGGGAGGTGTTTACACCTATTCTCCTCCCTAGAATATGGTAGCCAATAATATGCCACCCTACATCCCTCTAAGTTATGTAATACCCATTTATGTTCCCCCTTTGTAAAACAACCATATAATACCTTATACACCTTCGATTGACATGATACACACATATAATCCTCCCTATAAAACACCTAGACCCAATTTTTTGAGCACTCTTCCTCCTTACTATCACATATACTCTCCATCCACTCATCCAGATAACTATTTCCTAGCCTATTCTACACTACCTTACCAAGCATCCTCTTTTCCTCCTATTATTTACATGATTAACCTATATCCAAGCCTACCCATTCAATATTATTCCACCATTCCTTTAATAGACTTCAATGATGTGAGGACATAATAGTGAGTACTTGAAATAACCCCTCAATCACAATATACAAGGAGTTATTCTACCACATGTCCTACTTGACCACCCCAAATTCAAGGGAGAAGGAGATCCTAATGCACATGTCAAGGCATATGCTATTGATATTCAATAAATATTATCTTGGGATGGGGTGGTTTTGAAATATTTCCAAAAAAACCTTAAAGGAATATACCTTGATTGGTATTGTTGCCTTCCTTAGGGGTCCATACATTTTTTTCTCCAACTCATGGCCGAGTCCATCAAAACCTTTGATATGAACAAACTCATAAAGGCTATCATATGAGGTTTTTTTACACATTAATCAATAGAATGATCAATCATATGCTCATTTCATTTTGAGTTGGAGATAAGTCTTTTACTCATTTTCCAACATGACACACATGGACCAAAGGAAACTATGTGATCTCTTCTTACACTCTCTTAATAAGGAGACAAGAGAAGATGTATGAAATTTACCATATCAGTCATATGAATAAGAAATTAAAATTGATCTTAGAATAGATTAAGTGGCCATCTATATTGGCTGCATAACTTATGGCACTAATGGAAATATAGTCATCCTGAACCAAAATAATAGAGGTTATCAAAACTCTAATTGAAACAACTCTAACAATCAAGATCCCAAGATTGCAAATAGGAACTATAATGCCACCATAGATGTAATCACAAATCAAAACAACATGGTGAATTTAGTTAATAACAATCCAAATCAACCCATAAACAATAATAAAAATTCCAACAACAACCACATAGGTGCAAGGAAACAAAACCCTCCACATGTTGTCCACATGGTTGACTTCAATTTCCCTCCTCATTGTAACACCCAATGCCAAAACCAAAACTAAGGGAAATTTAAAAATCAATTATAAAGAACTAAATTTAATCATAATAAACTATTCTATTATAAAAAAAACCAACAAGGGTTTAGTCAACATGGCCAACATCAAAAGCCTTAAGACTATGATCCTAATGTCTACAGTATTTTTCATAGAGTCATTGGACATGATACTTGAGCCCATAGGGAATACAATAAATTCATTAAAAAACTCCCTAAGAAATAATGACAAACATTTAAAAACATGTTCATAGGGAATTCTAATGTAAACGCTCAATCCCAATCAACTATTCCTATAGAACCCAAAAATATTAACTTAAGAATCTATCAAAACCCATTTTTAGACCATCAACAATGTACCTATTGGCCAAATTTGAATTTTAGTCAAATTGGGTCAACCCATACATTTTGAAACTTTTAAAATTTATCCATATGTCCTACAGGGTCTCATGTGTGTCTAAACATCTCACCTATCCCTACTCTAACCTTGGTGTAAGCCTATCTTCCTTGTACTTACTAGTCAACCCAAGTCAACATTGGTCAAACATGGTCAAAGGATAAAATTATTCTAGAAATGTCATAATATGGTCATTGAAGTGTTTTAAAGTGTTCCTGAGTCATAAATTTGTCCTTTGCCATGCTTCATATGTAAAAATGTCTTTTGGTCACATTTTTGGCTCATTAAATGACTTGTATAGATTTGTCAAAAATGTATATTTGTCACCAAATAAGATTATAACATGGATGAGGTTAGAATATGTCAAAAAGTGGTCAGAAGTAGTCAAGAATTATTTTTATGCATAAAAATAAGGAGATCTCCTTAAAAATAAGCCCTTAATGGCACTTGTATGAACTTGGGAAGTTGATCTTCTGCTAAAAATGTGGGCCTAGTGTCTCTTGAGATCCCTAAGGCCTTCACTATGATTGGCGTGCAGAAATTTAATCAGATAAATCAAATTTTTCTTCTACTCCTTTCTTGCCTTCACAAGCCAAGAAGAATCAACTTTGGATGCTTGGTATAGTCTGTACAGATAGAGTTGGAGGGAGTGATCTTTGGAGTTGAAAGGGGTCTTAGTCTACTTCACATCCATTGAAACAAGTTTTATTTTCATGACTCCTCCCTTATGAACCATTTCTAAGAATCTATATAACTTCTTATGCTTATGCATTCAAAAGGGGTATAGGTTTGCACCTGTTTCTTGCTTTCAAAAATCATGAATCTATGTGGTTTTGATGAAATATTTGTAGGTTTGAATGGGTCCTCTCCATGGTGTTTTCATCACCCAACACTCTCTCTCTCTCTCTTTCTCTTGAGGTCCTTGGTGGAATATTCACAGCCTATGCTTGGTATTCAAGCTTATAGTCATGGATGCATAACTTGTATTATGGTGAGTTACAGAGGTTCCATGGGGATATTTTGGTGTTCTCTAGTCCAGGATTGTTAAATGTTTTCATTGGATGATAATAGGTCAACATCCTTCAAAGCACATTGCATACTTTTCATGCTCACTACCTATATTATACCTTGTTACCTACATGCCTGAGGATCACCACCTACAGGTGGTCTAAATAGAGAGTTTAGAGTCCTTTTTTAAAGGTTTAAATATGTATTAACATCTTCCTTAAGGTGCTAATGTGATTAAAATATCATAGCAGACCTCATGAAGTGATGGGTTGTTATGCAAAGTAGAAGGTTCCCTTCAAAAGAGTGATGACTGAGATTTAAGGATTCTTTCCCTAAAAGCATGAAACAAAGCCCTTGAGTATTTTTTATATATTATGCAACAAGGTTATGAGGGATTTTGAAGGATACTAATATCCTTACCTTGTAGTTCCTAACAAGGACAAAGAGATCTCAAAAGATTGTGAGAGAATGATCTATAGAGGATAATTGTTGGGAGCTCCAAAAATGAACTTGATACATTGAACTCAGTCAATGCCATCTATGAGTTTTGACCTAAAAGTGACCCTATTCCTTAGAAGTGACAATCCCAAACATGTTTGATTGATTGAGGATCCTTACCAAGTATGAAATCACATTAGTGATTTGAAGGAGGTATAAGGTAAAAAATCATATTCAGGCATCCCCCTATAGGTGTGTATGACTTAGAAAAGGCCACCTACAAGTAACTATATGCAGATAGTAAATTAAGCATGATGTGTGAGTAATGGTGTTTAGGAATATGTTCATGACATAAGGTCCTAAATGGTGCATGAGACCTAATTTGTGTTCAAATAGTTTTTAGCAGAGATCCAAATAAAAGGCATGACTTCAACACACACCTACAGGTGTTTTTACATAGTCCCAAATGTCCACCTATAGGCCTGGAGATTCTCATTATAGTTAAGTAAAGTGGATTGAGACAGGTAGTGAGATAGGTCTTAGCATTTAGTGTTGGTTTTACATGGACTTAAGGAGATGAATGATTCAAAATAAATTTTTGATGACTATGAAATCCTCATGAAGAGTACTAGAACATTGATGTAACCTAAAACATACCTAAACACTTACAAACAACTCTTTAAGTAGAGTTCTCAGTCAAAAAGACACTCAGTCCTAACTGGACAGTTGTAGGAGGAAGTAAAGTGAGAGGTTAAATTAAGGAATGTATAGTGAAATTTCTCCATCACAAAAAATTCTAGGTGGATTTTGAAGTTTCAAAAAATATTTCTAACATCACAACCAAGTCATAGGAAGAAACCAAACACCTACAATAGGTAGGAAGGTAGAGCACAGTCAAAGTAGAGGAGTGTGTGATGGTTTGGAGAGATAAGGAGAGATAATAGCTCATTAATTTTAGTCATAAAAAATTCATGACACTCTTATTGTGTTATATCAAGAACAAATGGGAGCTCTGAGATACACCTACAGTCCACTTGAGAAGGGTTTCTACATACTCTGTCCCTAACAAGCCTATTTTGAAGTTTTGATAAGTTTGGAGGTTTAGACTTGTCACCAAGGGTTGAAAACATGTACATAGAAACCTTAGTACTCAAATTATCCTATTAGAGTATTAGTTTTTATAGGAAAATAGGGAAAGTACCCCTATTTTTTCTCAGATAGGGGGTACTTTCCCCATGCATAAATCCTACACTTTGACAAAGGAGATGAAAAAATTGAGACCGAAAGCTAGGGAAACCTTGCAAGAGGGTTTTTGGAGTTTAAATACATAGAAAAATATGGAAAACCAAATATCAAGGGGTGAAACCAAAAAGGGTGATTTGGACATCTAAAGTTACAGTTACCACCATGAAGGAAGGTAAAGCCTATTACTAGGTAAAAAAGTCATTTTCATCTATGGCCCTGGTTGGGTACTCTAACTTGTTTGATCATGATTTGGGAATGTCATAAAATGTGTTTTATCTGATAGTATGCAAATAATCTCAATTTGAGGGTTCAAACCCCCAAAAGTTGCAGATAGGCTATAGAGCCAATACTAGGCCTAGCATCTAAAGAGAGGTCAACTTCAATTTTGGTTTGATATGTGCATTAAAACCTATTAGAACATGCTTGTGGGATAATTAAAGGTATATTAAAACCATTATTTTTTATATAAGTTCATGAAGAGACCATTCCTTGGTTGGAAGGCACTTAGACCATGTAGAATGTATTGAAAGAACTCAAGTGGCCAACTTATAATGCTTATATCTCCCATGGTGATTTACATGGAGACTCAAGGTGTTTATGGATGTTAGAGAGGGTCCCAAAGAAGCCCTTAGTGTCATTATGATATAATTATAATGTACCATTTTTATGAACAAGTGCTATGACCTAAAATTTATATAAACCCTCACAAAACCCCAACTTGGACCTAATGGAGAAGATATTGCAAATGAAGCATCCAAATGACACAAGTTGGACATGAAATAATTGAAGGTGATAGAAAACTCTTTAGGGATCCTCCCCATCCAACTAAGCTATACTACACTTGTATAGATGGTGTATAATAAGGAATTATTTGATAGATTTATGTGTTTTTATAGGTATGGAGAAACTTCAGATGATGTAAACACCTTTAGGAGAAAGATTGGGACTTGTTCTAAGTATCCATGATCATTCATTAAGGTATCTAAGATCCTAAGTGTGTCTGATATTTTCTTCATCTCAGTGAATCTAGTGAGTAGACAGTGAACACTTAGTGGAAAAAATGAAAGCCCCAATTAGGAAGCCTTTTAAGGCTTGATTGATGAACCTGATGACATGGACACTCTTGACAAGTTTCATTCCTCCTTGTACATGGATTGGATTAAAGGATTGGAAGTATTTTTTGTGCCAAGTGTGAGAAGTTTATGAGAAAGAGTCATTGGTAACTATTTGGGATGATTGCTCATGGCCATGGGAATATGAATGATTAGAGACCACTCTAATGCATGTGGAGGCTTGTAAGTAACCCCTCCCCCTTAGATAAATCATCAGACATATCCCTATTTAGTGGTGAGTTATTTTAGTGAAGGCAAATCATGAAGGTAGTTTTATATGCAAACAAAAGAGTATCTATGCCACATTTGGAGGAGTTAGACAAGTTTGAGAGACATTTGTCCTTATTTTCCTTATAAGATCTATCTCATGCTTGATTTCATGATATTTTAACTCCTTCTTACTTGATAAGTTTCTTAGTGACTCTTGAGCTCCACTTTCTCTTTCTTCTCTCATATTTGCTATATATACTAGCTTTTTTGGTTGTTGTACAGATCTCTCTCCCTAAGTATGGAAAAGCCCTGCTTAATTTTTGCCTTGAACTAATAAAGAATGTTGTTTTTACCTCATTCATGACTTCATGAAGTGAATGTTATGGTTTTTGGTATTTTACAAGTGTATATTACTTACCTTAACATGTTATCCTTCTTAGTGCCTTGTATAATTTGAAAGATCTCTTTTGCAGGTCAGCAAGAAGTATCTAATATGGATTACAGGTATAGTGAGTAGCTTATTCATTATTTTCTAAGTATTCCTAATCTAGACTCTCCTCAAGACCCCATGCTTGAAACATTAATGTAGAAGAAGAGATTTTAGTTTGATGGATGAAGTGTATATGTTGTTTTCATTTTGGTTCCAAGTGCATTGCAAGTGGTGTGTGTAGACCATATATTTGGTGCATCACCTCCTTAGCTAGATTTAGTTTAGACTTCTTAACCCTTTTCCTCATAATTAAAGTGTGGTGGTGTGTGGAAGTGGTACATCAAGGGAACTAGCCCTAATCTAGAGACTCACCTCAAATTTGGGTCACCCACAGCCCTTAAGTGTTTCTATTATGCAACTTGAACAAAGAGAGACTTGTCATCTCATCAAGGGGTGAAAGTTCAAGTGATAACAGTTTTTGGCATGCTTGGTGGGACTAAATAGTCCATTCCTTAAGGATTTTTGGTGTTCTCCTCAAGATATCAGCCTTGGGATGCATTTCTACTAAACACAAATGGTTACTCTAAGCATAAATCTACTGGTCAAGTAGTCGAAGTACTCTATTTAAGGTTATTTATTGTCCTATGGTCTTCTCATGAATGATTCATGGATTGTTTTGATGTTGAATTTGTCTTATCATAAGTTGGTGAGACATATCCATCTTTGCCCATTCTTTATCAATATGAACAAGTCCTTGGTTAGTCTTGTTGGTCCCAATATGACCATATTCAACCCTGCTATGATTTACATCAATCCTATAATCATCCTTCCCAAGCTTATGTTTCACCTAGTTCACCTAGTTCTTATCCAAGTCAGTCCATTACAAGTTTCAAGAAAACTCTCATTGGCTATAAGGAATATATGATAGACCTTGATACTATAAATGGTTGTGGTCAAGTCATCCCTAGTGATTGTGTCAAGAGTGTGAGGGATGCTTTAGAGATAGTTAAGAGAGAACGGATGCCCATTGAGAAAGCTAATTGGCAAGGTCTTACAGGTGAAATGCTTGATGTTTATCGTCTGAATTTCCACATAAAAGAGAGGTTTAAATCTCATGAACCAACTTAGTCTTGGTAACTCCAATACACCCCACATTAACCTTCAAGTGTGTCAACTATACCCATTCAAAATGCTAATCCAAGCATGCTTCAAAATGCCCTAAGTCCTTCATGCATTCCCCAAATTTTACCTTCTTAGAAGTCCATTCAAGAGAGAAACCAAAATAAGAGGGACACCACTGTTGGAGAAGATTTGAGAGAAGGAGGTTGATATTGGAGACTCATCTTGACAAGGAGAGTGAGTTGGAAAACCAACATTTGACACAATCCATTATGGAAGTAGAAAATGAAGTTTCTATTATTGTTCCCCTTTATGATATTGATAAAAAACAGGATGATGACTTGTGGTAGAGATCTGAAGACATTTACAATGAAGTTGAAAGCCTCAAGGGGCCTACAATTCCTTTGGAGCTGACTACAAGAAATGGTAAGCAAGATGACATGTTTCAAGAAGAAGACATGTGGCATACTTATATGAAAATTTTCAAAGAATATGAAGATAGTGAGAAGGAAATACTTCTAATAAAATAATCCCAAGATGTTGAGGAACAAGTAGGAGTTGAGAGGTATCACCATCAAGAGAATCTAAACCATGATGGAGTAATCTATGATGACTATGAGTATTTTGAAAATGGTTTGAAGATTCATTCTAGAACTGAATGTGAAGCTACTCCTACAAACATCAAGAATGGTTTTAAAAAATAAACACTCCTAGAATGATATGATACAATAATTCTTGAAGGGTTTGAAGAGGTTATAATAAAAGAAAAGATCAATGAAACCTTTCAAGAGGACAAAGACATTCAAGAAGCTATTCTATTCATGGAAATGCAAATCTACCATGATGAGACAAAGGAACAGTAGTATGAGGTACCTTTCCAAGGTAGAGAAGAGTTTATCTACCTTGGAGCGTTAGTTGAGATGACTCCATCAAAGGACATGCCAAGCCAAGGAATAAAAAAGAAGCATGAGTCATCTAGTACTACATCCAAAAGGAAGAATACTTGGTACCCTAATTCATCTCATGAAGAAGGAGATTCAAGATAATTTCCTTTTGATCTAGGAAGGGAGGTATGTTTGGTTATATATACATAATTATTTTGCTTTATATTGTGTCTTGTATTCCCCAAGTGCTTAATAGTACAAGTGTGCCTTTACTTTGTGTGTTTGCTTGGTATTGGTGTGTGTTATCTTTCCTTTATGTGTTTTTAGGTCAATCAACTATCTTTTTAATCAATTCAAGACCTGATCCTATTGTTTTTAGAGTGAATTTGATTCCCATTTCCCAATGTATAGGATAAGGCTACTGATCCTTAACATAGGCAAGCATGTTAACCCTAGGAATTACCAAAAGTGTTGACCAAATTTGAATTTTAGTAAAATTGGGTCAACCCATACATATTTAAACTTTTAAAAATTATCCATATGTCCTATAGGGTCTCATGTGTGTCTAAACATCTCACCTATCCCTGTTCTAACCTTGGTGTAAGCCTATCTTCCTTATACTTGCCTAGTCAACCCAAGTCAACTTTGGTCAACTCTAGTCAAACATAGCCAAAGGCACAAATTATTCTACAAATGTCCTAATATGGTCATTTAAGTGTTTTAAAGTGTTCCTAATTCATAAATTTGTCCTTTTTCATGCTTCATATTTAAAAATGCCTTTTGGTCACATTTTTGGCTCATTAAATGACTTGTACAGATTTGTCAAAGAAGTATATTTGTCACCAAGCAAGATTATAATGTGGACAAGGTCAGAATATGTCAAGAAGTATTTATAGGTAGTCAATAAGTAGTTTCATACACAAAAATAGGGAGATCTCCTTAAAAATAGGCCCTTAATGGCACTTATATGGACTTGTGAAATCCATCTTCAACTAAAAATGTGGGCCTAGTGTCTCTTGAGCTCCCTAAGGTCTTAAATATGCTTGGTGTGTAGATATTTAATTATATAAATCAATCTTTTTTCCACTCCTTTCTTACCTTCACAAGCCAAGAAGAGTCAACTTTGGATGTTTGGTACATTCTGTATAGATGGAGTTGGAGGGAATGGTCTTGGGATTTGAAATGGGTCTTAGTATGATTCACATACATGGAAATAAGTTTTATTTTCATGGCTCCTCCCTTATGAACCATTGATAATAATATGTATATATTCTTATGCTTATGCATTCAAGAGGGGTATAAGTTTGCACCTATTTCTTGCTTTCAAAAATCTATGGAGCTATGTGGTTTTGATGGAATATTTGTAGGTTTTAATGGGTCCTCTCCATGGTGTTTTAATCACCCAACTCTCTCTATCTTGAGGTATTTGGTGGAATATTATGAGCTTATGTTTGGTATTCAAGCTTGCAGTCATAGATGCATAACTTGTATTATGGTGAGTTACAGAGGTTTCATGGGGATGTTTTGGCGTTCTCTGGTCCAAGATAGTTAAATGTTTTCATTGGATGAGAATAGGTCAACATCCTTCAAAGCACATTGCCTAATTTTCATGTTCACTACCTATATTATACCTTGCTTCCTGCATGACTGAGGATCACCACCTACAGGTGGTCTAAATAGAGAGTTTAGAGTCCTGTTTTGTAAGGTTGAAATATGTATTAACATCTTTCTTAGGGTGTTAATGTGATTAAAATCTCATAACAGACCTCATGAACTGATGGGTTATTATGTAAAGTAGAAGGTTCCCTTCAAAAGAGTGATGACTGAGATTTAAGGTTTCTTTCCCTAAAAACATGAAATAGAGCCTTGAATATTTTGTTTATTTTATGCAACAAGGATATGCAGGATTTTGAAGGATCCTAATATGCTTACCTTGTAGTTCCTAACAAGGAAAAAGAGATCTCAACATATTGTGAGAGAGTGATCTATGGAGGACAGTTATTGGGAGATTCAAAAATGAAATTGATACAATGAACTCAGTTAGTGTCATCTATGAGTTTTGACTTAAAAGTGACCCTATTCCTTGGAAGTGACAATCCCAAACATGTTTTATTGATTGAGGAGCCTTACCAAGTATGAAATAACATTAGTGATTTGAAGGAGGTCTAAGGTGTAGCATCATAGTCAGGAATCCATATAGGTGTGTATGACTTAGAAAATGCCACCTATAACCAACTATAGGTAGGTAGTAAATTAAGCATGATGTGTGAGTAATGGTGTTTATGAATATGTTCATGAAAGAAGGCCTTAATAGTGTCATGAGACCTATTTTATGTTTAAAGAGTTGTTAATAGAGATCCAAATACAAGGAATGAATTCAACACACACCTATAGGTGTCCTTACACAGTCCCAAATGTCCACTTACAAGCCTAGAGATTCTCATTATAGTTAACTAAAGTGGACTGAGATAGGCAGTGAGATAAATCTTAGCATCTATTATTGGTTTTAAATGGAATTAAAGATATGAATGATTAAAAATCAATGTTTTATGACTATGAAATCCTTAGGAATAGTACTATAAAATTGATGTATCCTAAAACATACCTAAACACCTACAGGCAGCTCCTTAAGTAGAGTTCTAAGTCAAAAGGACACTCAGTCCTAATTGAACAGTTGTAGGAGGAAGTAAAGTGAGAGGTTGAATTAAGGAATGGATAGTGAAACTTCTCCATTAGTAAAAATTCTAGGTGGATTTTGAGGTTTCAAAAAATATTTCTAACATCACAAACATGTCATAAGAAAAAACCAAACACCTACAATAGGCCGGAAGGTAGAGCACAATCTTGATTGAGTTAAAGTGGAGGAGTGTGTGATGGTTTGGAGAGATAAGGAGAGATAATTTATCATTTATTTTAGTCATAACACCTTCATGAAACTCTCATAGTGTTCTATCAAGTAAAAATTGGAGATCTGAGATACACCTAGAGTCCACTTGAGAAGGGTTTCTACACAATATGTCCCTAACAAGCCTATTTTGAGGTTTTGAAAAGTTTGGAGGTGTAGACTTGTCACCAAGGGTTGAAAATATATAAAAATAACCCTTATCACTCAAAAGAGCCTATTCAATTATTGGTTTTTCTAGGAAGATAGGGAAAGTACCCCTATTTTATCTCAGATAGGGGGTACTTTCCCCATGCATAAATCCTACACTTTGACAAAGGAGATGGAAAAGTTGAGACTAGAAGATAGGGAAACCTTAAAAGAGGGTTTTTGGAGTTGAAATACACCTATAAAAATATATAAAACTAAAAAATAGGGGGTGAAACTAAATAGGGTGATCTGGACATCTAAAGTTACTATCAACACCATGAAGGAAGGTAAAGCCTATTACTAGGTAGAAAAGTCATTTTCATCTATGGCCCTAGTTAGTCAATATAAATTATTTGATCATGCTTGGGGGATGCCATAAAATGTGTTTGAGCTGATAGTATGTAAATAATCTCAATTTGAGGGTTTAAACCACCAAAAGTTATAGATAGGCTATATAGCCAATACTAGGCCTAACATATAAAGAGAGGTCGATGTCAATTTTGGCTTGATATGTGCACTAAAAAATGGTAGAACATGCTTGTGGGATAATTATAGGTATATTAGAATCATTATTTTATAGATAAGTTCATCAAGATACCATTCCTTAGTTGGAAGGCACTAAGACCATACAGAATGTACTGAAATAACCCAAGTGGCCAACTTAAATGCTTGTATCTCCCATGGTGCTTTGCATCAAGAATCAAGGTGTTTAATGATGTTAGAGAGGATCCCAAAGAATACCTTAGTGGTATTTTGATATAATTCCAACATGCCATTTTTATGAACAAAGGCTAAGACCTAAAATTGCTAAAATCCCTCACAAAACCCCAACTCAGACCCGATGGAGAAGATATTGTAAATGGAGCATCTAAATGACACAAGTTGGCCATGAAGCTAATTGGAGGTGACATATAACTCTTTAGGGATATTCTCCTTCTAATTGAGATATAATACACTTGTAAATATGGTGTAAAACAAGGATTTATTTGATATATTTGTGTGTTCTATAGTTATGGAGAAAATTTAGATGATGCAACCACATTTAAGAGAAATATTGGGACTTGTTCTAAGTCTTGATGATCATTAGTTGAGGTATATATGATCCTAAGTGTGTCCACTATTTTATTCATCTCAACCAGTCTAGTGAGCAGACAGTGAACACTTAGTGGAAAAAATGAAATCCCCAATTAGGAAGCCTTTTAAGGCTTGATTTATGAACCTAATGACATGGACACTCTTGACAAGTGTCATTCCTCCTTGTGCATGGATTGTATTGAAGTATTGGAAGAATTTTGTGTGCCAAGTGTGATAAGTGTATGAGGAGTCATTGGTAACTATTTGGGATGATTTCTCATGGCTAGGGGAATATGAATGATTAGAGACCAGTTCAATGCATGTGGAGGCTTGTAAATAACACCTCCCCCTTAGATCATTCACCAAACCTATCCCTATTAAGTGGCGAGTCATTTTAGTGAAGGAAAATTATGAAGGTAGTTTCATATGCATATAAAAGAGTATCTACGCCACATTTGGAGGAGTTAGACAAGTTTGAGAGATATTTGTCCTTGTTTTCCTTGTAGGACCTATCTCATTACTAATTCCATGCTGTTATAACTCCTTGCTTGACAAGTGTCTTAGTGACTCTTGAGCTTTAAATTCTCTCTCTTCTCTTACATTTGCTATATATACTAGCCTTTTTGGTTATTGTACGGATATCTCCACCCAAGTATGGTGAAGCCCTACTCAATTTTTGCCTTTAACTAATAAAGAATGCTATTTTTACCTCATTCATGACTTCATGAAGTGCATGCCATGGTTTTTGGTATTGTACAAGTGTATTTTGCTTACCTTGACATGATATCCTTCCTAGTGCCTTTTGTAGTTTGAAATCTCTCTTTTATAGGTCAGCAAGAAGTGTCTAATATGGATTACAGGTATAGTGAGTAGCTTGTTCATTAGTGTTTCTAGAAGACCTAATGTATAAATCCTCCCAACTTAGACTCTCCTCAAGACCCCATGTTTGAAATATTGATGTAGAAGAAGAGATTTTAGTTTGATGGATGAAGTGTATGTGTAGTTTTCCTTTTGATTCCAAGTGCATTGCAAGTGGTGTGTGTAGACCATCTATTTGGTGCATCACCTCCTTATCTAGATTTAGTTTAGGCTTCTTAACCCTTTTCCTCATAAATTAAAGTGTGGTTGTGGTGTGTGGAATTGGTACATCAAGAGAAGTATCCCTAATCTAGAGCCTCACCTCAAATTTGGGTCACCCACAACCCTGAGGTGTTTCCATTATGCCAATTGAATGAGGAGAGACTTACCATTTCCTCAAGGGGTGCAAGTTCAAGTGAAAATAGTACCATCTTAAAGTAGTCATAGGTTAATCAAGTTAATCAACCCTCATCAGATGGTGCTCATGATGTCTAAACCTCTACCTTTGACACAATCAACCCCAATGTGGCTCCCCAATAAGGATGACAAGTCAAAAAATGCATGATAGGAGTTGTGGAAATTGAAACCAAATAATATGTAAACACCATAACTCACATAAGAAAGTGTCCACCCATAACCCCTTATATGAAAACAGTCTTAGATATAGACATCAACCCAAAACCTGTGGGGAACTATGATTTAATTTTTGATCTCACAAAGACATTTTTACACATATTTTTCCTAGACCTCCTCAATAACTCTCCATCCCATAATTCTAGATCACTCGATGCTTGAGGATTGGTCCATCTTGATAGTGTCACACTTCCACTACAATCTTAAATCAATCATATTGATTTGGATATATACCCATATAAGAAAACTCTAGGATATGTTGGTTACTTATTTGACCTAAGAATCATCCCCCCATATGAAAAATTGATAGAAGGGGAGATCCAATCTTGTATCTAAAAGTATTTATCTATAATAATTATGTAAAATGAGTGATTTTTAATAATGGGGTGGATGTCAACATAGTCCCATTTTCATTTCTTCAAAATCTTGGGTACATAAAAACCAATTACTCTACTGCTAAGAACACTTTACGAGGTTATGATAGCATCAAGTATACCTCAATATGGACCATCATGCTTCCAGTCACTTTGGGTCCCAAGACATGTAGACATAATTTTATGTGATTTTGATTTAACTTTTAAGGGTTATGGATTTTAAGCCTTAGGTTTTTCAAGGGTATGAATAGAATAAATTAGGGTATAAAATGTGCAATAAATATAACCAATGATTTGTGAAATAATTGATCTAATTTGATATTTATAATAATATAAATTAATGATACAAATAATTAATTAGCTAGAAACTACCTAAGATGAAGGATATGGAAGCTAAAAACTAGTACAAGAGTTGGTTTGAGTGTCACAAATAGGATCTAGGTGTCAAAAACCCTCCTAGATAATAATGTAATACCTTGGATAGTAATATTATGGTGCTAGTGTCCAATTTTTATGATGTTGTCCTCTATGTAATAACTCATATGTAATTCTATAAGTAGTTGTGTCTGAATCTGATAAGCATGTTCTTGTGCGAACAAACCCAGCTTTGTTGTTTGTGGCCTATTTTGACTGATTTTGAATGAAAATCCTATACCTCCATATTGTTAAGGTATTATATTGGCACAAGTATCAAAAGTGTGATATTATCTAGGTAGGATAGACATCCTTAACATCCCATTATGATGAGAGTTGCTTACATATCAATACTTCAAGGTGGGATCAAGCCCGATATAGTTTTCCCCACCTAAGTGTTATTGTAAGTGCAAGTGAAACTAGTATGAATGCTAGTTTTAGAGCTTTGAGTGAGGATTGAGACTATAAATTTATGTTTCCTAAGATTAGAATGTCTGTAGATAACTTTATGTTGAATTAGGGTAGAATAAGGATCAATACCCTTGATTGTGCACAACTTATTTTGAGCTTGTTTGTGTATATCTACATCTTATTTTCATTTAATGAATAACGGGATAAAAGTAATATATACTAATTTAGTGCTTGTGTAGGGTTTAAAATAGGTCCAGACTAACCCTAGGTGTCTTTAAAATTGAAATGATATATGTTGGGCTATAAAGAGGGATAAGGATAGTAACACCAAATTGGGACACTAGTGCGGGGTTTTAGTGTCCAAAGTATGGCACTAATGTACAGGTGGAAGATCCTATGGTACTAGGGCCTTGAATGCCTAAAGGAGGGTTTGAGGCTGATTTTGAGAGCTTTAGGGATGCATAAGGCCCACACAAAAGCTAGATAAGGGTCTAAATAGGCCCTAGGATAGGTTTAGGGTTAAACTAAGGATGGGTGGTCTTAAGTAACACTCATTACACTCAAGTGACATTTTATATGACTACATTTTCTCCCCCCCATTTATTATATAAATGTATCAAAGTGAAATTACTAGGATAAAGGAAAAGAGATGTACCTAGAGTTACCTAAGAGGTAAATCCTGTGAATCTAGATATGAGTATGTAAAAATGATCCATTATGTGTCTTGAAAATGAAATGTGCATAGCTAAGTCCTTACTTAAGAGATATCAAATGCAAAGAAAAAACTAAGTAAAGAGATAAGAGAGAAGAAATTAATGAATACACCTCACTAGGTATGTGAACCAATGCATAAACCTGCTCACATCCTCTGTGTGTGTAGATATTGATAAGTTAGTTAAAATATTAGATATAGATGAATGGATTGCTCAATACCCATGTGTGGGTGGCTCAATAACTCAATCTAGTTTTGAATCCATCATTTTCCACCCTTGATAAGTGGACTATACATTGTGAATAACTTGGATTGGACTGAACAACTTGTATAACCCTCCTATGTAGGTGGCTCAAGAACTCAATTACACTATGACTTCATCATTTCCTACCCATGTGTAATAGATGAATATGTAACTAAAATTTTCACAAAGTAATTGAAGTTGTATGACTATAATTAAAATTGTATATAACAACTTTTTGTCCACTTAGGAACTTTGGAAATTAAGCTCAGGGGCCTCTTCAACACTTGGTTGTCTAGTTTAGGGACCACTTGGTAATGCTAACTATTACAAAAGGAACAAGTATCCAATTTGGTACAAACTGGTGCAAATGGTGTCTAGATTTATAACTTAGAGAATGACATGGAGTTTTCCACTCCATCTAATCAACTAGTGTAAAAATGAGCATATAAAAACAATGTGACACACACATTTCCCTAAATTTGATATATATGTATATGGATTCTAGATTGAGTTATAATAATCTATAAATGAGTATCTAAAGTTGAAATGGGAGTGATCAACCTTGCATGATGCCCCCAATCTAAGTAAATTGGTATGATTTTATGTAAAATAAGTAAAAACTAATAATTTATAACTAAATTTATGAAAACCTGGACTGTACCTACTATAATTTTATGGCATATATAGATTTTCCTATTTTTTGGGATACTAAATAGTAACACCATACCTTGGATAATAGCACTAGAGTGCTAATGTCCACTTTTGGTGATAGTGTCTAATTGTGTTGTCTCTCTATGAAATTAACTCTGATCTCTATGTGACTATTTTCCACTTTGTTTTTTCTAAAACTAAGCTCTATATTTTGTGCCTATGTGTTGAAAACTATACTATGAGTGCATTTAAATGGCCTAATATCTATGAAAAATGCCTATGAGTTCCTCCTCTTTTGAGGGGAGTTGTTTGACCTATGAAATAACTATCCTCAAAATAAAAATCTTTATATGATATGTGTTAGCTTGGGAATATATGATATCTGCATAATAAAATAATATATTGTGTATACATGACATCATAATGTAAGATAATTTGAGAATAATTTGGAATTGTACAATTTATTTTAGAAATGTTAAGATATATATAAAAATTTAAGCATGTGTATGGATAACAAATATGAGTAACGAACTGAGTAACTACCTAGGGGAATGGGGCATGATGTCCATTAAGTCACCTAGGGAGGAAGGGCAGATGTAAGGTCCCTCATGACATATAAAACTATAGTGTGTAACAAGCAAGAGACACGTGTCATGGCCATGAAACATACATGAAAACATACATACAATGCAGATTAGGCACGTAAAGTAGGCCAAGGGGCCACAATACAAGGGACATGGGCACATGTCACTAAATATGAAAAATTAAGACATACAAGGACATGTTCAAATGTCCAAAAAGCAAGTTGAAATGGATCCATATGGAAGGATATGTTCAAATATTCACATACACAATCAAGAAGGAACACACAAAGACATGGGAAGATGTCCAAACCATACATATAATGAAAGCAAGTGACATATAGCCGTATAACAATGGCATATTCAAATGCCTTCGAATAGATGTAGAATCATAGAGATACAATAATGTCTAAAATAATAAAGAAAGAAATGAAAGTATGCATGAACATGTGATACAAATATGTATAATAGTAAATATATACATAAATTTTGTCTAGAGTAGTAGTAGTTAGAAAAAATAATCTGTGTAGTGTAGGATGATCAATATCAAGATAGAAACAATGCTAAATCTATGATATAGATTATAGAAATATGTAACCTAGAAATCAGAAATGTGTATAGGATTCCCCCAAAAGGGTGAACGTGTCAAATGAGGAATCTATGTATGTTCCCCTAGTGGGTAGATAGTATCAAATTTGGATCTTTGTGGTGGAGCTGAGTCATGTAGCAATTTGAAAACACTCAAAAATAATAAGTGAAGCATGTATGTATGATAAAACTGACTATACTAGCATAAATAAAATATAGTACCTAGCAAGTATAAGAAATATAAACATGGACATGCATAAAATCTATAATTTGTAATTTCTAAGAAAATATTTGAATGTTTTTTTATTTTTTATATATTATATTATTTTTATATTTTCTGTAATATAAGCTATGTAAAACTAACATGAAAATGATACTTATATACAAGGATCAAGAATAAATGAAACTATGTACAAGTAGGGAGGAACATACTAAGTAATGATTCACACAAGAGACTAGTTATCAAGGTGTCATGTATCAAGTAGAGGAAGAGTAATCATGCATGTTGTGTGAAAAGGTATATGTTATCTAGGAACTAGTTATACTGAGTGATTTGTAGCTAGCACTACTTGTGGAGTAGGACTAATAATATCTGAAGTTGACTCAATTGGCCTATAAACTATTGGGATATTAGGGACCCATATGGTAGAAGATGATATAGTTGACATGGATGCACTATCATGAGAACCCTGGGAACTCAATAATAGTGATCTCAAAATGAAAGGGGTAGAGAGAGGCTCTCTATAATCTATAACATATCTTTGATTCATGGGTCTATCTAATAAGGGTCTTAGTGGGAGAGTATGCATATGTGGTAAAACTATAAAAGCATACCTCACTTGTAATGGTGGCTCATCTAAAATATGTGGTGTGCGTAGACACTAAAAAATTGTACACTTGTAATTCTAAAAGTTTGAATGCCTCAGGACCACCTTAAATCCTCCCAAAACCTTCCTAACCCCTTCTGTCACCCTCCTAACTTAACCAAGTCCCTATTCTACCCATTTATATTCAAAAAGTATTATTTGAAAACACCATTCAAAAATAGTTTTTGAAATCACTATTCACAAAACACTATTCACTATGGGACACACTTTCACTATTCATGATGATGTGGAATATGACATAAAAATTGATATGGTAAATGACATGGTATGTGACATAGCATGTAACATGGCATATGACATGACAAATGACATGGCATGTGACATGACAAAATGACATGGAAAAATGATATGGCAAAGTGACATGGCTGGTACCCCACCTTTAGCCCCTTTTTCAAGGATGATTAATGACCTCATTTAAGCATCACAAGGGTCCCCAATTTAAATGGGTCGAATTTATCCTCAAGGGTACGTCATTTGACTTGGTTTTGCATTTTCACATGAAAATAGCCTTCAAAATTGACTTACCTGCCCCTTTCACACCTTGGGAGAGACAAAAAGCCTCCATTTTGGACTTCTTAGCCCTAATAAGAGACTTATCAGCCCAAATTGGAATCTTCACCCACCTCACCTTGACTCACCTATGCCCCCTTGAAAAATTGTGCCATATTTGGTGGGAGAACTCTTAAAAGTCATAAATGAGGACAAATAAGGGTGTAACAAAGTCTTCGGTCCCATTTTCAAACCATGTGAATATTTCCTATTAAACTTGGACTTGCATGCAAGGTAGGGAGAATTGATAACCCCCATAGGAATCTTTCACCAACCCCATCCTTGACCTTTGGGAAAAAATGTGCCATACTTCCAAGATGCCCTCTTTTCGCATGTTTCCTCACAAAAAAACTACAAATACCCTGCCTCTCCTTCACCCAAAAGAGGAGGTTGAAAAGTTAGAGTATTGCTACCCAAATTTTATTTCAGGTGTTCATCCATTTCAAGGATGTAATTACTCTTCCACATCTTGGAGGAAAATAATTCAAAGTAATGAAGCTCTGCCAAAATTGCCTCAAGACATCTTCATCAACAATCTTCAACAAACCATCTTCATCAATAAGCATCTACAAACATTGAGGTAATCTTTTATTTTGTTATTTCAATTTATTTATTTATTTCCTTTTGGACTCCATTCCCTTAAACTTTTCACTCCCTTCACCATTCTTGTCTTCATCCCTTCCTCATCTTACCATTTACCCTTTTACCCCTTTACCCCATTTTGCCTCTTTGCCATATTCTTCACTTGACCTCTTTCACCTATTTGCCACACTCGACATATTCTCTTCTTTGACTCATATATCCATTTACCATTTTGTATATTTTCATCCTTGATAATTTAACCAAACCAACAAAATAATCTTTTTGACCCTTACCATTTTACCCAAACCCCAAAACTATGGCCTTGCCTTGACTAGTTTTAGCATGTGCTAGAATTAGTCATTTTTTGTTGAATAAGCATTTCATTAATTTAAATTAAATTACCTTTATTTTTTTTTATCATCTTAATTTGTTATTATGGGAGTGGATTGACAGCCATCCAAGGAAGCTTTAGCTTCTTGGATCTAGCATATACTAGGCAGTCCACCCTGCATCTTTGTCTAACCAACATCTTGTGGTTGTGTTGTCTTATTGCAAGTATTCCTTGCAAGGAAAAAATGAGTTATCTCTTTTATGGTCATCAATGAGTGCATGTTTACTAGGTACACACCCTTTATCTTGTGTTTCTATCTTTTCTCATAAAAAACTAAGAAAAAAGCAAAAAATTATAGAAACATTGTGGCATGCCCGATGGGACCTAACATCATCTAGGTGACCTTTTCTTCCAATTTTTCATAGTTTAAACACATTTGCATGCTCTCTTCCTTTATTTTATTCTCATGAAATCTTAAATCTAAAATTTCCTTTGGCATAAAGTAAATCTTTACGTTATTTTATGTCCATTAAATGAAATTTGAAATCCAAATTATTTTTAGCATAAAGTAAATCTTTGCATTATTTTATGTTCATCAAATGAAATTCAAAATCCAAAATTTCTTTTGGCAAAAAATAAATCCTTTCATTCTTCTATTCTCATCAATTTGGAATCTAAAATTTCCTTTGGCATAAAATAAACCTTTGCATTATTCTATGCTCATTCAAAGACATCCAAATTTTCCTTTGGTTTAAAATCAAGTGCATTCATGGTTTGATTGATTAATTAGCTCACATAGCTTTAATTAAATAGGTAAATTAATCATAGATTCACTTTTATTCTTCACACACAAAATGAACCACTTTCATAATCAACACACCAAAATAATACTTGAGACAAGGTCTGACTTGGATTTCATCACCAAGCGGCAACCTTACCCCTACCCGGTTTTCATACTTGGATTTAATCACCAAGGGGTTAACCAACTCTATTCTCTAGTAGATTATAAACTCTGAACAAATTATATATTTTGGTTAAGCCTCCTGACTTGGCTTTGGGTTCATGAATTATGGAGAGCAAGCCCCTAATACCAGGCCACATACCTGGTTCAGTGCAGAATTGACTCTTGAGTGCCTAAACGTCTCAAAACTAAACTTAGATAGCTTTGTTTAGGAATTTTTAAAGCCAATTCCCTTCATAATCATTTAAATCTTAAGCCAATATAAGATAATTAAAAATCTAGGGCTTAACATTCTCTAGAATGTGTTGATTTCTTTCGATTCCTTTTCTTTTTTCAATTGCTTCTTATTTGAGGTACGAGGTTCCACTTCCTCTCTTTAATTTCTCACATGGTCTTAACCTGACTACAAGTGAGAAACCAAACCAACCTACTCCCACCTCCTTCCTCATCTTTACCTATGGAGTATATCTCAGATGTCGAGGTGACACCTCATGATTCTCCTCATATGCCTCATTCACCTAATAGACCCTCAGTGGTCCCTAAAGGGGATACTAACTTCACCACATATCTGGATAATAACTCAGTGGCCTTGTAGCATTACCTTGTCACCTTGGCCCTTCATGCCCCAACCTCTTCCATCCCTCTCTTGAATCCACCTTACGACATGCCACACCACCTCATAGTGGGTGTCACCTCTACTCGACCTTCTATTTCTCATGCTTATTCCTTAACTAATGGCCCTCTAATAGATCAAACCCAATCAAATGTATTGACTTCCACTCAAGTGCCCTCAACCTTGATTGACTCATCTCACATGGAGGTGAGTGTGCCCCTTCCCACCGATACCCTACCAACCATAGATCAAACTTCCATTGCTCTTTCTTCTTCCCCTCTTACCACTATCCAAACAAACAACACCCCTCTTCAAAACCTAGTGCTTTCGATACCCCAAACACTTCCATCCAAACTTGGGTAACCTCTCAAAACCAAACCTCTCATACATTCATTCCCCCAACCATAATTATTTCCCAATAGATAACTTCCACCTCTTATCAATATGTGGATAACCCACACAGCCATATATCTCCCCCTACTTCTTCATTCATACCCACAAGTTCTTATGGGGTACCCCCTCAACAAACATCAACCTCTTACCACCATATTCCCTCTTCCCGACCATCTTATTAGTTTATCAATTCTACCATTCCCCCAACCTAACCCAAAACTAACTTGGTCAAGATATTAATTAATAAAATTAACAATCTTGAATCTTCATTTCCAAGATCTAGCAACCTCTTTTCCTATGACCAAATACGTAACAAACCCATTCATCCCAATTCATGCTTACCCTCCCCAATGGGAACTCTCAAAATTTACTATGTTAAAAAATAAGGAAGACCCCCAACATCATATTAGGGCATTCTAGTACTCATGTTACCTAATTACCCATGATGACTCCTTACTTTTTTTCACATTCCCCATGTCTCTAAATAGACCAGCCTTAGATTGGTATAGTGCCTTTCCTAAGCATTGTATCATCTCCTTCGCTCAACTGGCCCAAACTTTCTTGGAACACTTTTCAATCAATATCTTCAAGAAAGTCTCTATTACTGACCTCTACTCTATCTGAAAATATGAAGATGAGTTTGTTACTGACTTTATCACTCATTGGAGAAGCTTAATAAACTAACTTTCCTTCCCCTTAACTCAACTGGAACTCATAGAGCTTTTTTCTCGAGCATGTGCAAAACACATTTCCTCCACATTGTGTGTCCAAAGTTTTCAGACATTTGATGAAGCCTTTACCATGGCTCATAAACTAGAAAACAAAGCCATTGAAGAAGGGAAGTTAAAGTTGAAAAATAAGAAATTAACTTACAAACCCAACGAGCCCTCTTCATCCAAACCCAACAACCTAACCAATATCAATACCAAGAACAAAGCGACCACAAATGCTATTGTCTTTAAAGCCACACCTCCACCATCTACCAACTAACAAAACTCAAGGAACCAAACCTATAATTCCTCAAATCCTTCAAACCAAAGAAACCAAATGTGGAATAATCATAAGCAATTAACTCCACTTGGAGAACCATATTCTTCTATTTCATAAAAATTGTTAAAAGCCAACATCATTTAACTTCCACCGATTAAACCACCTCAACGATTTGATCCTTCTCACCCCATGTCAGGATGGTATAATGAGAATGACCACTGTGTCTTTCATCCAATTGTAGGGCATGATATTAATAGATGTAACACCTTTAATAATCTTGTCCAATCCCTCATCGACAAGGGGGATCTCAGATTAGATAACCTTAATGCTCTACCAAATCAAGCTCTCAACATATTCAGATAGCCTTTTCCAAACCATTCTCCCACCAAAAATGAGAGCAATAACATTGAATGCTTTCCCATCACCCATACCATCAACATGGTTCATGATACAATTGATGACAAAGAACATACTCATCAACCCACTAATTCCCCTATGCCTATGAAATAAGTATAGTTACCTTTTACCCCACTAAACACCTAAACAGAAGAAGTAACCATACCAAAACCTTCATTAGAAGCTTCCACACCTATCTACCCTATTATAGAACCATTTGTTCCCTCTTTGAAGGCTATCTATAAGAAAAGATAGCCTCATCCACCAAACCTCTAATTATGGAACCTTCTGTCACAAGCCAAGACAAGGGTAAGAAAACTAAACCATAACCCCGAACCCCTTCTTTGGTGTACCAACCTAGCACTTCTAAAACCTCCACTCAACCATATAAAACCTCTACTAAACTAACCAACCCTCAACCGCTTGAAACAAATAAAGTAGCTAAACCTCCTTCAAAACCAACAAAAACAATCAAGGTGGTAAAACCACAAAAGAACCCAAAATCCCAAATTTTCCATCCTTCAACCTTGCTCTTCATCTTGAGTCCTCATCCCTTTACCTTGAGCATGAAGCCCATTATTTATACCAAAACCCTACCACCTCTACTAGTTACACCATCACACTTCCTTTCTAAAAAATCTCTCATACCAACATCAACAATACCTAAGCTACCTACCTTACCATCCTCTCCTATCTCATCAACCATATTACCTAAACCAAAGCCATCGAGCAAACATACCAACTTAAAAGCACCTATCACTAAACAATCTTCTATCTCAACACCCAAACCAAAAACCACCAAACCCATACCACCTTTAGTGGAGTCATACTCAACCATTCTTTGAAGGTTATTGAAAACCTCGTCCTTAACCTTACCACCTCTCAAAATTTTCTAACTTGTCAAATTTTTTGACCCTTCACATCCTCAACCAAAATGGTTTAATGCCAGCTTAGTTTGTGCATACCATAGGACACCTGGACATGACATAGAGCATTACAAATCTCTCCAAGAAATTCTCCATAACTTATATGAGGATAATATGTTATAAGATTAACCTCCCTTAACCAAGCCAACCCAACCTAATCGACAAACCAAAACTACCCCACCACCCATAACTTCTGCAGTTAAAACTAATTTTAGGAAAGCTCCCAAAAATAAAAACCTATCACCTCCAAAACCTTTGCATGAATCCTATTCAACCATTTTACAAAGGTTATTGCAAACCTCTTCCTTATCCTTACCACCTATCAAACCTTTTTACCCTATCAAAAATTTCAACCCCTCACACCCAAAACCGTCTTGGTACAATGACCACCATGTGTGCTCTTACCATAAGATACTTGGCCATGATACAGAAAATTACAAGGCTCTTAAAACCATTATCCACTAGCTTTATGGAAAGGATAATATGTTATCAAATTAACCTCTATTAAGACCATTACCAACCCAACCATCAAGCAAACCTACCCAACACTTGCCTATTCTCCCATTCTCACCTAAGAGTAAGGAGGAACCGAAGCAAAAAGCTAAACCAACACTTCTTTTTATCCACACCATCTGTAGGGTTACCCACTCTCAAGCCCAACAAAAGGATAAGGGAAAGGTTAAAATGTCTATTCTATAGACATACCCTTCAAAACCTCAACATTCTAACCAAACCCAACCATAAACACCTTCACTTTGGGATCTTTTTCCCACCCATGCAAAGATTAAACTGGGGGAACTTTCCTTTCATAAAGCTTTAACCATTTATTAAATTCAACCATACCTTAACCATTAATTGAACTAACCCTTACTGCCTATCAAACCTTTTTACCCTATCAAAAATTTTAACCACTCATGCCCAAAACCATCATGGTACAATGATCACCATGTGTGCTCTTACCATAGGATACTTGGCCATGATACAAAACATTACAAGGATCTTAAAACCATTATCCACTAGCTTTATGGCAAGGATAATATGTTATCAAATGAACCTCTGTTGAGCCCATTACCAACCCAACCATCAAGCAAACCTACCCAACACTTTCCTATTCCCCCATTCTCATGTAAGAGTAAGGAGGAACTGAAGCAACAAGCTAAACCGACACTTCCTTTTATCCACACCATATGTAGGGTTACCCACTCTCAAGTCCAACAAAAGGATATGGGAAAGGTTAAAATGTCCATTCCATAGACATACCCTTCAAAACCTCAACATTCTAATCAAACCCAACCATAAACACCTTCACTTTGGGATCTTTTCCCCACCCATGCAAAGATTAAACTGGGGGAACTTTCCTTCCATAAATATTTAACCATTTATTAACTTCAACCATACCTTAACCATTAACTGAACTAACCCTTGTATTTTTGCCTCAAACTATCAACCAAACCTATCCGTCAACCCAACTTGAACCAAGTGGTATATCAAATTGGAGGAACCCATTTAGAAACTGCTTGACCTATTTGGGATTCAAATTCTTCCATCGAACCATTGGAGATTACCCTTCTCCATCAAACCTAACCAACCTTACCTTAAACTTCAGGAATTCAATATCGAAGATCTCATCCTTAAGGAAAACCAACATGTGACCAACATGGAGAAGAGTAAATGAGGAAAGTTTGATTTCAATTAGCTTGGACCCTTTATTATCACCCATAAGTATGGATCAGGAGATTATCATTTATCCTCTCTCAAGGGCAAACCAAAACCTGAGACTCTCAACACTTCACATCTATGTTCATTTTTTTGTTAAAGAAGGATCAAGCTCACCTGTTTGTCTAACTTAAGCTCATCCCTTGATTATAATATTTTAACCTTCACCCACCTTCCTCCTTCCCTTTTGAGGATAATTGATTACAACATATAACCATGTGATTAACTATGATAGTCATGCCTAATCCTAAATATGGGTACCATGGCTCTACCCATAGCATGGTTCTCATGGATACTTTTCATCTCTAACAAGATGGAATCCCATGGTCATTGTCTCTCAAAACTAGACCCTTTCACATATCATTAACCTTCTTGTGTAAAGTTTTACCCTCATAAAGGTAAACCTTTGAACCTAATTAGACTGGTCCATGTCTAAACACATTTCATCTTGCAATAATTAATTGGGTCAATATCTTAATCATTGCAAATGGCTTTTTCAAAGGATAGCTGCCCAAAAACAAAAATAAAAATTTCCACATGTAAGGTAGCTTGCTCCCTTGAAGGACAACTATCAAAAACATTAAAACAAAGCCAATAATCTTAGACCAATCCCTTGAAAGATGGCTGAGTCAACTTTGTCAAAATTAAATCAATTTCAAGAAAGCTTCTCGTATCCATCAATTTCCCATATACAACAATAAATAAAAAGGCTATTTTAAAACCAATTCTAAAGCCACAATCGGCTCTCAAGCAACATAATAAGTTGGAATCCGTAATCGACTTTCCCATGTAGACTTCCCACATTGATCAGTCTACATCCAACATATGACATGGACTTGTCTAATACCATTCTTAGGTCACCTATAAAAGAGGAAAACTAATTCACATGAGCTTATCATACATATCACCCATTACCCTTCACACAACCAAAAACATCCAACACATTTTATACATGTTTATGTCAAACTATGCAATATCTTATTTAGGGTGTGAGGAGTCACATGACACATGCAATATTTTATTATATTACAAATGCATTTCCTAACACACAGGCATACATTATTTTCCTACCTTTGTATTAGATTAATTATCTGATGACTTTGTATTTGTGTTCAACCATCCTTCTACTTAATCCATAGCATTCCCTGTCTCAAAAATTGCTAAAGGGTATACTATGTTCTCTCCCACATTCATCCCCATAGAGTGAGAATAATACTCCAATCTAGGTCTTTTACAATGATACATTCACCTTCTTACTCCTTTTCCCCTCCTATTCCTACCATCCAACTACCACATGCTCTGAGCATCAGACCCTAGCCATTGGTAGTGTTTACTCAAACATGGTAGTATTTTTTTTTGTGCCAACTGAATGTTCATTCATAGTAAGGGAACCACCATCTTCTCCCATCCATGCAGCATTTGGTTGGTTAGGCCCAAACTAGTGAAACCAATAAGTCATTAGTTTCATGGAGCTAGGATAGAGGATGCAAACATGGTCACCTTTTGTCTAGCCTACCCATGTAGCTCTTAGGTCAGGTAAGGTCCATCCTTTATCACTCACCACGCTGCTAACTTATTTACTTGTAAAATATACTAAACTATCAAAGAAATTCTTTGAAGGTCATCACTTCACTACTAACATTAAAACTTAGCTCATAGCAGTGATGAACCTTGGCCATAGCAACTCTATAGATTTGGGTAGATCCCCACCTCTTAAAACTTAGCTCATAGCGGTAAACACTATCTCCAAACTCCTACCCTCACATAATTTTAGAAGGTGTAACCTCCTAACAAAGATACATCTTCTTTAGATTAGTTATATTGAAGGTCATTTGTGTTGCTAGGCCTTGTATTCCCTTATTATTTACCCTACCTTACCCATCCATGCCTCTCATCCTATGACATGTGGGATCATTATGGTAACTATTCACCAATTTAAACCAGACACTTTAACCATAACCCAACACCTCTATGCTATAAAACCCTCTACCATTAGCCCAAACTAACCCATGTGGTTCATCCAATTAGGGCAACCCACTTAGACACCACTAACCCAACCCCTATTTGGAACTACATTGGCCTGATGTCCATAAACTATGTAGGTGCTGCTTACAAGAAACTCAACCACTAACATTTCCCTTTCCTTCTCTTCACCATCAACCATGAGAAAATCAAAACAACCTTAACCAGTTTTGACTTCTTGTTAATTTTGCATCCAACCAACCTAACCTAAACTTTGTGGTCTTTCAAATCAGGGCATCCCATTTGCAAGGCACCGACCATCCTTTTAATCAAACTACATTGGCTTAATGTCCATTTTGATTATATAGGCACTACTCATAGGAAGCTCGACCACTAAAAACTAAGTCCCCATTTCCTAACTAATTTCCATTGCTAATAATGCCCCTTGCCTAGGGCATCCTAAACCAAGACCACCTTGAACATTCTTTCTTGGTGCCCTTGAGTTATAACACCACCCGCCTTGTCTGCCTTTTTTTTATAGCTTGTCAATGTTTTTTAATCACTTTTCCATCTTGTCAATCTCTTTTAATGCAAGGGTTAACAACATTCCACATTGGCCCCCCTACCTCCCATAAATTTGCCTCCTAATCTGCTTCGTTGGCCTACCCATCACCTTTCCTTGTGCATGCTTCATGGCCCACTTCCCTACCCACCTTTTGCATTTCTAACTCTCTTTCACCTTATTACCAACCTTGCCCTTTATCCCCTTCAACTTATTTCTCCATCCTCATCATCTCCCCTCCCCCTTGGCTATTTTTCATACCCCTTTTATCACTCTCTTTTCCTCTCCCATTCCACTTCATACTGTGTGTCTTGCAAGCTTTCTATTTCTTCTATTGTTGTACTTTTTATTTACATGTACCACCACTCTTTGCCATTCTGAGACTCTTTCCTCCATACCCATTTTCTATTATTCTTGTTTGCTTTTTTCCCATCATTTCATCCTTTTTATCGTCCCTTTTTCCTCCACAACTAGTTTCTTCTTGGGTATTTATCCTTTGAGAAGCCTTCCATAATTTCCCTTTTCTTCTTACCTTTTTTTCCTGTGGCCCTTTTGGCATTCCCCTTTTTCCTCTTTTCATCTCGATACTCACTTGTCTTTTGCATCTATGTGAGTATCCGTGATTTATATCCCTGCTTCAATTATTCTTTTTTATCATCCTTGATTTTCATCCCTTGTTTTCATCTCATTCTTTCACTCCTTGCATTTCCCTTTTATTTCTCTCTCATTTTCATCACCAAATCCTTCTTCCTAGTCTTTTTAGACTTGTTTTCAATCCTTTCATGGCCACCTGACCATCGTGTTCACCATCCTTCATTCTCCATCCTTTTCATGTCTTTACTTTTGCCTTTTATTTTCCTTTTCTCTTTATCATTACTTGAAACTCCTTATTTTTCATCCATATGACCATGTCTAGCTCTTTTCATCCCCCTTGGTTACCTTGATGCTTCTATTTTCATCCATCTCCTACTCAACCCTTTAGCGCTTTCTGCTTGACACTTTTCAGTGCTTTCTCTTTTTACCTTGTTTTCAAGTCATGTGACCAGAAAACATGTGCAAGAACCACCAACTATTTGGAAGAAGTTTCCATCCCCATACCCCTGATCTTGCTCCTTTTATATCCCTTTTTCTCTACTCTTTCACCATTGTTGGAATCAAGCTAAAAACCATCTTCAAATGGGAGATTTAAGATATCTATGTGGGAACACAACCTACTCCTTCAATTAATTAATATTTTTATATATTCTAAAACCCCTCAGTGTCTTTCTTATAATTCCCTAAGAACTCAACGCTTGCTTATTTTGGCACCCCACTGGCTCAAGCGTCAAGGGTTCTAATCTTTATCATGACTAATTTACCCACTCTGCTATTTTGCTTCCTCAAATCATTGAAACATACCCCTTCCATAGCTTGTTCACAACATTATTGTGGAGTATGCATAATGTCAGCTTATTTGGATGGTGATGAAAGACCCCATCAGATCACCACAACAATTCAAGTAGTACCAAATTTTCTATATCCTAGTACAACCTATTTCTCCCATTTTTTTGGTGGTAGAAATTTTAGAATTATTACCCCTTTATTTTATTATGACCTTTTTGTCCTACCCATGTTTGGACTCTCCCATCCTTTTCTACCTTCATTTTTATTTGTGAACTCATCACCTTTTCATATTGAGGCAACTAGTTACCCAACATTCCCAACCTCAAAAGAACTACATTAGGCCTAAAGTTCATTTTAGACATTATGTCCATGGAGCTATGTAGGTAGTGTCTACTTGCCCAGTGCATATGACATCTACTCAGCCACCCCATTCCAACCACCTAACCACATTTCCCAAGTCTACCCTAATGTTGGCTATTTTTGACCCCACCTATTTGCATGTTTTACGATGCCCTCACCATAGTCTTTTTGATCGTACTAACCAATTTTGCTATGTTGAACATTTGAACATTTAATATTTTATACCACCTAGTTCTTGACCTGACCATTGGTGTTTTACATAGGATCACTTCCAATTTTAGTTAACCACACAAGAGATCACTCTTGAAATTAGATACCCACACAGACATCACCCCTTTTGTTATGAAGGCTAACAAGTGTACCCAGCCATCATAATAACGGTCATGTGGTCTATTGGTCACCTATCTTCTTAGCTTTGAAATTATTTTACCAATGTTGGTAGCTTTCATCTTTGCATAATCTTGACTACCACACTTAGTCATATTTTATACACCTATTGGCATCTCACATGCCCCACTACCTTGCGGCACTGCCTTGTGCTTCCCCATCAACTGCTTATCAAACCTACACCTAATTTGACCTTTCCTCATCGACTCTTAGTTTGAGGGGGAACACCTCCTCCCATACTCAGGGCACCTTAACCTTTGACTAAAGAATCTATTTTTGTTTTTAAACTTATTAATTCAAAGCCATTTAACAAAAAAGGGCAAAATGTAGACACTAGAAAGCTATAGACTTGAAGTTCTAGGTGTCTAAATGCCTCAGGACCACCTTAAATCCTCCTAAAACTTTCATAACCCCTTCTACCACCCTCCTAACTTAACTAAATTCTCTATTCTACCCATTTCTATTCAAAAAGTATTATTTGAAAACGCCATTCAAAAATAGTTTTTGAAATCACTATTCATAAAACACTATTCATGAAACACTATTCATTGTGGGATCTAATTTCACTACTCATGATGACATGGCATGTGACATGGCATATGACATGACAAATGACATGGAAAAATGACATGGCAAAATGATGTGGCAAAGTGACATGGCTTGGTACCCCACCTTTAGACCCTTTTTCCAAGATGCTTAATGACCTCATTTAAGCATCACAAGGGTCCCCACTTGAAATGGGTCAAATTTATCCTCAAGATTAAGTAATTTGACTTGGTTTTGCATTTTCACATGAAAATAGCCTTTAAAATTGACTTACCTTCCCCTTTCACACCTTGGGAGAGACAAAGAGCCCCCATTTTGGACTTCTGAGCCCAAATAAGAGACTTATCAGCCCAAATTGGAATCTTCACCCACCTCACCTGGACTCACCCATGCCCCCTTGAAATTGTTTTCCATATTTTGTGGGAGAACTCTTAAAATTCATAAATGAGGACAATTAAGGGTGTAACAAAGTCTTCGGTCCCATTTTCAAACCATGTGCATAATTCCTTTTGAACTTGGACTTGCATGCAAGGTAGGGAGACTTGACAACCCCCATAAGAATATTCCACCAACCCCATCCTTGACCTTGGGGAAAAATTCACCATACTTCCAAGATGTCCTCTTTTGACATGTTTCCTCACAAAAAAACTACAAATACCCCCCTCTCTTTCACCCAAAAGAAGAGGTTGAAAAGTTAGAGTATTGCTATCCAAATTTTATTTAAGGTGTTCATCCATTTCAAGAAGGTCATTACTATTCCACATCTTGGAGGAAAATAATTCAAAGTAACAAATCTCTGCTGAAATTGCCTCAAGACATCTTCATGAACAATATTCAACAAACCATCTTCATCAATAAGCATCTACAAACATTGACGTAATATTTTATTTTATTATTTCAATTTCTTTATTTATTTCCTTTTGGCCGCCCTTACCTTAACCTTTCCAATCCCTTCACCATTATTGTCTTCATCCCTTACTCATCTTACCATTTACCCTTTTACCCATTTACCCCATTTTGCCTCTTTGCCATATTCCTCACTTGACCTCTTTCACCTCTTTGCCACACTCGACATATTATCTTCTTTGACTCATTTATCCATTTACCATTTTGTCTATTTTCAGACTTAATCATTTTACCAACCCAAAAAAATAATCCTCTTGACCCTTACCATTTTACCCAAACCCCAAAACTATGGCCTTGCCTTGACTAGTTTTAGCATGTGCTAAAATTAGTCATTTTTCTTTGAATAAGTATTTCATTTCTTTTTGTATTTAGAATTTAATTTATCATTAATTTAAATGAAATGAAATTTATTTTATTTTATCATATTTAATTTATATTAGGGAAGTGGATTGATAGCCATCCAAGGAATCTTTAGCTTCTTGGATCTAGCATATGCTAAGCAGTCAACCCTACATCTTTGTCTAACCAACAAGCTTGTGGTAGTGTTGTCTTATTGTAGGTATTCCTTCCAAGACAAAAAGGAGTTCTCTCTTCGTCTGGTCATCAATGAGAACATGTTTACTAGGTACACACCCTTCATCTTGTGTTTCTATCTTTTCTCATAAAAAACTAAGAAAAAAGCAAAAATTTACAGAAATAATATGCTAATGGAAACTGTACTTAGAACTATAACTAGTTGATGCTATGTAATTACCTATGGGATAAGTAAATGATACTCATATTAAATTCCCTCAATTTTAACCACTTGATTATAATGTATAGACTTGAGGCATCTATGTATGGTGGATGAAATGGCTCAAAGTTGCTATATCCATGGCCTACCCAGTAACGTGTAATATGTGCTTGCACTAGGTATGACTAAGAACCTAGTGGCCACATGTGTAGTCCCAACCTATAATGGGAGTACAAAATCCATAATTTATCTTTGAACATGGCCACTAAAACCATGAATAATTATATCAGTTAGATAAGTGTCATGTTATGAATAACCCAAATGTTATAGAAGTGTGATGGTACACATGTTAATACTTGACCCATTATCAACCATGACACTCTAAACAAGATGATGATCAATGTATTCTCTTACAAAGAGTACATATAAATTTGAATCATCATCAACAATATCCCATTCTAAAAAAATGATGATAGGTCTAGCTAGTACTATAGTATGATATAAACCAATGATATTATGTAGAGGTTTGTGTCCTCTGTAGTAGTATGATAAGATGTCAGTGGTAGATGTGATTTATATGTATAGTGAACTCCTAAAGTGCCTCCTTTCTCATTAATTGTATGTTTTGGAAATGGATCCAAAAATATTTTCATTTCCTTAGCTTTCATTAGAAAAGGTTAGGTGCCTTTTTAGGTATGCCCACATTAATGATATTGGCCTCTATCAAATCTTGTATCTTATGTCTCAAACTGATGCATCTTTTTGTAGTATGGGCTAGTACCCTGTGATAGTCATATAATGCACTAGAATTGTAGCTTTTTGGAATATGCCTAGTTGTATCAACCTCTTTGATGGGAGGGAGAGATATGACATTGTATTCTAAGAGCTATTATAAAACATGTGCTGGTGATTTTGGAAGATTTATAAAAACTCTTCGTGGAGGAGCTAATAAAACTATGTGAAGAGGTGGCTCTGAATCCATGTTAACTATGGACTTTTAATCATTATTATTTTTAGTGGGCCTTACTTTGTATGGGGGATTATTATAACTCTTATTAGTTGAATCTAATCCAATTATGTACTTTAATTTTCCCATAGAGAAAAGCTTGACTTCTCTTTCTTTTACTGTATGGCATAAATCTATGAATGTTGGAAACTTCTTGAATAACATAGCTTCATATAATGTCGGTAGTAAACTTTGTTTGAATAAGTCTTGGAGTTATCTATTTTCCATGGGGATAGTCATCTTTTACAATATAGTTTTATATTGCAAGACATATTCAAATATTGGCTCATTGGAGTTTTGTTTGAGTTGTGCCACTTGAGCATAGGAAACCTTATCATTGATGTTAATTTAAAAGTGTGTCAAAAACATATCTACCAACATATTTAATGTTATTATGGGATAATTAGGAAGATCATATAACCATTTTAATGCATATTCCTTCAAATTATGATGGAAAAACTTAGTAAGGAGCCATATAGTACACACATAGTATGTGGAAAGCTAGTAGATGGTGCTTTGGGTCACCCTTACCATCATTCAAAGTAAGCTTAGGTGCCAAAAATATGGATGGAAAAGGAGTTATTGTATGTATTGTGTCAAATTTGTATGTAAAATAAAATGAGAATCCAAAGCATGAGATGGCCTAGTATCACCTTGAAAAAGATGTAACACCTTGGATTGCAGATCATGGATCTCATGCATAAGGGATTGTATATCTAGATAGGAGGAACTAGCCATAAGAGGTATTGCTATTGTTGAAGGTTGTTGTAAAATTTGAGTGGTCCCCAAAGTAGGTGTAATAATATTGGAATATGGGGGAGTAGAATATTGAACATTATTGTATTTTTCAAGCTCTTCATGGACAACATTAATGAGTTCACCTTGCATATCTGAATGTTTGGAAATGAAATATTGAAATTGTCTTTGTTGATTTCATCAAATTGGCTATAAATTTTTGCAATTATAGGTTTGAAAGTAGGAAAATAAAATGTTTTATATTTTGAATCTTGTAATAAATTTAATTTATTAAATATTAAAAAAATGAAATAATAAATTAGATTGAGATTTTGGAATTAGTTATTAAATACAAAAAACAAAAGGATACACACCTTAATAGCATATAAGACTATGGTTTGGTATGTATTCAAAGTAAGTCAGGTTCACCAAATGATTTAACTTTCAAGGTCTATGGAGTTTAATCCCTGGGTTATTAAAAGGTTTGAGTACAGTAAATTAGGGTATAAAACATGTAATAAAATGTTTGGTTATTAAAAGGTTTGTGAAAGAACTTATCTAAGTTTAAGTCCCAAATTGTTAAAGGGTTTGAGTATAATAAATTAGGGTTTAAAACATGAAATAAATACATCCAATGTTTTGTGAAATAACTTATCTAATCTAATATTTATAATAATAGAAATGAATTATATAAATAAGTACTTAGCTAGAAACTACCTAGTATGAAGGATCTAGAAGATAAAAATTGGTACAAGAGCTGGTTTGAGTGTCACAAATAAGATCCAAGTGTCAAAAACCCTCTTGGATAATAGATCTGTACCTTTGACAATAGTGTTGAGGTGATATTATTCATTATAGGTGCTAACTTCCTTTGTGTAAGAACAAATTTGTATTTTTGGGAGCAGCTATGTTTGAATCTGATAATCCTATTCCTTTGTGGAAAAACCTTGCTTCACTATCTATGGCCTATTTTGACTGATTTTATATGCAAAACCTAAACCTCCATGTTTTTAGGGTATTCTATTGTCACAAGTAGCAAAAGTATGATGTTGTTTGGGTAGGTTGGACATTCTCAACACTCTATTGTGATGAGAGTTGCCTATATACTAATATCTGAGGAGGGATCAATCCAATATAGTTCTCCCCACCTAAGTGTTGGTGCAAGTGCATATGAAGCTAGTATGAATTCTATTTTGAGTGATTTGAGTGAGGCTTGAGATTGGAAATATGTGTATTTTGAGCATAAGATGGTTGTAGAATATTGTATGTTGAATTAGGGCATAATAGGGATCAATAACCTTGATTGTGCACAACTTGTTATGAGCTTCTTTATGTGTATTTTCATTTGATTTCCATCTAGTGAATAAAGGGATAAAATTCATGTATATATACTCATCTAGTGCTTGTGAAGGGTTTGAAATAGCTCTAGACTAACCATAGAGGTAATTGGAATTGAAAATATATTCATTGGGGCTAAAAATAGGGAGAAAGATGATAGCACCAAATTGGGACACTAGCACGATGTGCTAGTGTCTAAAGTATGGTGATAATGTTCAGGTGGTAGAACCTAAGGCACTAGGGGATTGGATGTCTAAAGGAGGGTCTGAAACTGATTTTGATATTTTTAGGGATGCATAAGGCCCACACAAAAGCTGGATAAGTGTCTAAATAGGCCCTAAGATAGGTCTAGGCTTAATCTATAGATGGGTGGTCTGAAGTAACACTCATTGTACTCAAGTGACATATTAGATGACTATAGATTGATGGAGATAAATATTACGACATGATCTTGGGTAGATTTTGGATCCACAACATGAAAGAAATCCCTTCTACCTTATTCTAGTAAATCAGGTTTCTCCACTTATGGAAAGTATTTGTTACTTAAGGAGAACCTAATCCCTTTGATGCCATTGAAATGACCATGCATAAAAAACTAGGGCTACACATTGATTATCACATTCCCATCAATGATATGGTAAAGCCCCAACATTTAGTTTAAGATAAAGACTCCCTAACAACAAAAATAGTTCTATTAGAGAGGGGTACCAAAACTCCTAAGCTTCCATAAAATGACAAATAAAGATAAAAAGGAGTTGAAACAATGAAAAAAGTAAGTGAATAGACTCTTGTGATAGTGCTAACCATCTTTACCAAGTCTATGGTTAAAATTATCAATACCTATTATCACACTAAATTATACCTTTGAGGATCATGTCAAGCCTCCTCACTTAGGTCATATCATGAAGACACCTCTAAGCTATGGGTGGCCTAATCAATGAAGTGAATCTGTATATAGGGCTAGCTCCCTTGACTCTTCATCTTAAAACTAAAACTAAGTATATTGCTTGTTAAGGAAAGGCAGAGAGGGAAAATAAATAAAAAAGGAGGTGATGTACCAAATTAATACCATCCACATTATTATACATCACTAAAAAATGAATAAGGGCTGAAACCTATCAGACTAACTCAATATAAGCCTCTACACATCAGTATTTTAGTGTGAAGGTGCAAATTAGGATAATAACTAAGAGGGGATGATCAAGAGGTGTCATAAGAGATATTAATGAATCAATATTCACACTTAATCAATGTAATACCAAATAACACATGCCATATGACCTGATAAGATGACTAAAACCTATAAATAGGTAAGGAGATAGGACAACTAAAAGAGAAATATGACACTATTACTAACATTCATCAACTAACTATGAAATATGCACTAATTATAACATTAATAAGGATGGAAATCATCTTGTATTCATTTCAAAGATAATTACAAGTGTTTACATGATTATGGCTTCACCATACTCAAGTTGAGGATCCTTAGCAATGCCAAAAAAGGTAGTACATATAGGAGAACAAGATGAGAGAGGGAGAGAGAGAAAATAAAGGTGTCAAGAACCAATGATGATTGCCAAGCACTCAGAGAACTAGTTACAAAAAATAAAACCTATCAAAGGATAGTCCAATAGCATCTTATTCACAAGTGTTACTTGGTATGATGATATCCTTCTCAAAGGTGGCATAGGAGATGATTCATTACCTTGATGACTCATCCTTGAGCTCTTAAAATTGCCCCTTATTATTGATTAAGAAGTGACAAGTCATCGTATTGAGTTATAATTTATTATTATTATTATTTTGGATAATTTTTAAGACCTATAACCCATCATCTCTCCACCTCTATTCTGCAATCTCATTCCTAACTTTCACACTTGCTCTCCTTAAGGCTTATTTCTTATAGCCCTACTTTGACACAAAACTACTAGGTTTGAATGATATACATAGATTATAGGCAATATAAAGACATATTTTGGCACCCTTTATCCTATTTCAGCTTCATTCAAATTTTCATTACTCAATTCCTAATGTAGACCTACTAACTCAACACCCTTATTCATAATTTGGTCATTTTAGGCCTAAAACAAACACACATTGCTAGAGATTGTACCATACTATACTATACTTCTCCAAAAACACCAAAATATTTTAGGTTACACTAAATAATTTTATATTATAATGTTTTATGAAATTCTAAGTGTGGAAACTCATGTTATGCAAAATACAAGATTTTAGCCCTAGGTTGGTCTTTACACATACCTGTGTAGGCTTAGAGTGAAGAAAAAGAATATGAACAGTTAAAAAACTTAAAATATTTTAGAGACATTTTTTATGTATTGATAACTCCCATAAACTCTTCTAATAGTCATTTGAATTTGAACCATCTTCATACTTCTTCAACATGCCAAGATTAAGAATTTTGTGTGCATTTTAGGATTGTCAAATAGACCATGGGTTTTCTTCCCTTTTTTTTTTATCAATATATAAACATATTAAAACTATTATTAGGGTATATAATTATTATTTAACACATTTTTTATATATCCAAACCTTAATCCCAATACAAGTCTTTCATACTCTCTTTGATTCTTGAAAGTAGACTTGTAGTTCTCTAGCAGGCCTATAGGTGTACATTAGGTATCTTTACTATATTTTACGGATGAATCTTATTCATATATATTTTTTGGAATTTTTTTGGTATTTAAAATTAATATTTAGATAATTCATACTTCATTTGATTTTCTATAAACCTCTTTGTCACTTCCCATCCATTATAAACATACCCTTTCTCTCATCTACATATAACAAGCTTGTAAGTGTACATTTGGATTTATTGAGTATTAGGCTCACTAAATTGAGTTATTATAGTTGGTATATATTTATTTATTATTATATTAAGGATATACATCTTAATAATATTCTCTCAGGACTTTGATACCTCCTGGTCTTCCATCCAATACCACAAAATTATTTTTTTCTTCATTTAGGCCTATGACAGGCTTGCACATGTTCATCAGGCCTAAAGCTCTCTTTATTTTTTAATTCCCTCTATAATATTATTTATTAAATTTTTAAATTTTTAAAAATATCCATTCATGTCTCATTAATCCTTAAAATTCCTTTAGTCATGCCATCTATCCTGACTAGCTAATTTGCTCTTCACCATGATGTACATAGTCCATAGAATACTTATTTGTTGCATGAATTCACATTTTTGATATGTTTGGGACATGTATTATGACTTATATATTTATATAATTCATAATAATCATTAAATAAGTTAATTTAATGGGTTCTATTTTAGTTTTTATACTCATCTTGTCCATTTCAAGCCCAAACACCTACATAAGTGTCGTGAAACTGGTTTTTGTTAGATTGCATATGTGTAGCTAAATACCCTCTTAATACCTCCAAAGGGTTCATGAATACCTTGTAAAAAATTGTTTTGAGTCCTCATTAAATTTTAATAGACTATATATTATCATTATAAACAAATATTTTATTGGTTTCTTGAGACTTTAACTCCATATGTACAAAAAAATCTTCTTCTAGGCTCTAAAGTCCTTCATATTCAAATGTCTACCATTTATGTTTGATATTTACCACTTCATGATATTTTATGAGTAATTATATGTTTATGGAGGTTTTTTAAAGACCATTTAAGGTAATAAACATTCAAATCCACCAAACCCCTACTAGTATCCATCCTATATAGGTCTATAGCCTGTCATATATGGAGATTTCTTGACTTCCCCTACTTGTACATGCCAAATAAATGCTAAAAAAAGTGTGGAAAAACTAGGTTAATATTTAAATACCTCACACAATAATTCATTTTCATCAACGAGCTCCAAAAAGTTTTTAAATTGCCTGAAGTTGAGCTATTGGGGCTTTAGAAGGGTTTTGGACTACTTATTTTCTTAGCGATGGTTCATAGAGTTATACCCTTCAATATAAAAAATAATGACATTATTTTGGAGGGAATAGGGGTGGTATCCTTCCCTTAATGTAATTTTTCCTAGTTCTCTCTCTCCTCCATGAAACAAGCTTATGAATTTGGCCTTTCTTAGTCCACCAATGACCTGATGGAGCTTCTTGAGTGAGACTTGCCCTATTTTGACATGTATCTTCTATCTGAGGTGCCTAATCAATAACCTACTTTTATTGGTCAATATAAAGTGACAATTTTTCAACAACAAAAAATTCCAAACCCTCAACAAGTGCTTAACCAACAGTAGGTGTTTAATCAACAACAAGGTTCCAATGTAAAATAAGTACTAGGTGCTAAGCAATAATTAAGTTTAACCCAATGGGTATCACATAGATAACATGGATCTAACTTACAACACCTTCAATAATGTTTTATCTAGAAACATGTTCCTTTAATGCAATAGGGTTTGATGAGTAGATAGTAAGTTCTCACCCAAACTCAACATTACCAGCATATCCCACCTATCCAAATTTCATTACTATAACCACAATTTTCTAACCAAGGCTATGCATCCAACCCTAGCTAGAATGTTTTCCAATAAAAATTTATTCCATATCAATAATACAATCCCAATGCATGGATATGTATACCTGGTCATTTTACCAATCTAGCCAACATTCCATAGTATGCCATTATTTCATACCCTAGTCAAGGTAATCCACCTTTAACCATATGACTTCCTTACCCAAGATTTGTAGTAAATAAAGGATTTAATTTAATCAATTAAAATAGAAAATTAAAAAAAGAAGTTAAAACTAGATGAAATATGCTCATATCCATTCAATATGGATTATCTTGATATACCATTTCCTCAAGGTTATGAGCTACCCAAATTTGATAAATGTAAGGGCAAAGGTGACCCCAAAGAGCATTTGACAAAATTCTTTGTCACTTAACAAATAGTGGCATAAAAAGACATATATTTTCTTCTACTCTTCCTAAGAATTATATCCAGATAAGCCTTTGAATGGATTTTGAAATTATCAAAGAATTATGTACTTGACTTTGATGATATTTATGAGAAGTTTGTATAGATCAATATAATAGGTTATTGCTGATTTTTTTATATTGTAAGTCAATTATATGGCCCAATTTAGAATGCCTAGTGGACCAAGAATAGATACTGGGTAGAGTATAAGCCCATTTATAGTTAATCAACCTACCTTAGTGCCTAATGTAATAAGTGATTATGTTACTATGGGAGGTGTGAGAGGCGGTACTAGTGGTGGTTCAGCCAGAGGAACTAGAGGAGGTGTAGGAGGCATTGGTGGAACTCCCCCATAAGGTTGAAGATGGATATGAAGTGCATTGAATAAAATTAAATTATCAACACATCATTTTACCACTATGTAATATGAGATGATACTCCATTTACCTAAGTATTATGGTGTGGATAATGTCGTAGAACATATTAACAAGTGTGAACTTATTCGGTAAGTGTGTAGCATTACATCTTTTGAATGAAAGATAACATAGTTCACCATCACTCTTATGGAACATGCACACAAGTGGTACCATAAGTTTGATCCCTAATAGGTTGTGGTGAATTATGACCAACTGAAGGGATCACTTCTCTAGGAATTTGATATCTTAGAGGTTGAACAACACATTATAGATACCGTGAATGAAAAATTCACACAAGTGGTACCATAAGTTTGATCCATAATAAGTTATGGTGAATTATGACCAACTGAAGGGATCACTTCTCTAGGAATTTGATATCTTAGAGTTTGAACAACACATTATAGCTACCGTGAATGACATCAAATGAGAACTAACTGAGAGCATGTGTGAGTATGATGTGTGTTTTAATATTTTTATCTCTAAGATTTGTTTTGAGATAAACATCACATATCATGCATAATGGTTCATTGAAGGATTATATCTTCCCTTCCCCAAATAATCTTATCATATAAGACCTTCACCAACTCGTGTGAGGCCTTGGAAGTTTCCCTTCACACGGTAGCCATTAGAAGCATTAACACATGGATTAGTCCATTCATGGAGGCTCAGATTGTTGATACGACATCTCAACTATAATAACTAATTTCACATATTTCACTTGACACTCATAATGGTTTTTGGTGTGTGAATTATGAATCTGAAGGTGACAATAGGAATAACTACCCCTAAAAGAGTATTCATGCCATGATGAAGCAATCTTGTGAGATTTACCAAGAATACCATGACATGAGGAATTAACCCTACTTAAATATGCCACATAATCAAAGCTATCTACTTATTATAAGATATGTAATTCTTATACTCACAATATTAATGATTTTCATCTTATTAGTGAAATCCATGAGGCACATATGCATGGTACGCGCCAGGCTTATGTTTCTAATAACTAAGATAATGGAGGAGGATATCATGGTCATGGTCATGGTCAAGGATGTGGAGATAGATTTTTTCCACCAAAAACATGTTATACGTACAATTTCCTGAAGCACTATCAGTGTGATTGCCTAGTGTATCTTGTAAACACTCAATTTTGAACACTTTCATGTCTAAACCAAGATTTAGATCAATTTCTATCAAACAACATAATTTAAGCATATAGATCACCTAAAGTTCCCAAATTCATTTGTGTAATGGATTTAATTTCTTATAAATGTGGTGAGGCTTTGTTATTTAGAGTATTACTTTATATGCACCAATAACCTATCTTGATTTTAACCCTAGACAAATTATAACCTAGTAATTTGACATTCTTGGCATGTTGATTTATTAATGTAAAATATTTTAAAAAATTCCAAAATCTAAAAAACACTATGCAATATTAATTAAAAATTAAATCTTAATCAACTTGCCTAAGTAAAAATTCTAAGTTGAATTAGTGAATTTCATTTATCTAAAAAAAATAGCCAAATATGAAGTTAAGGTCAAAGGAGCTAATAAAGTGATTTATTAATTCCTAATATTCTAAAAAGGTGAGTCATAAACTCACAAATATCTAAAGTGTTTTGTCATGACTCATAACTATTTGAAAATGATTGGCCGAGACTTCATGAGGCTTAATGTTACTCAACCTAGGTTATTTTAGACTCAACCAAATTTAGAATTAAACCTAACCTTGTTACGATTAGAATTAGTTTTAAGACCTATAAATACACATGCCCTCACTCTACCCATAAAAGCTTTTGTGTGTAAGGTTATTCTCTAGGAATGCCTTCAAAAAGTCATCACAATAATGTTATAATGTCAATTTGATACCAATCTTCATACCAAGCCAAGGCAAGCCTATGAAAGCCACAAGTGGTCATTGGAGAAGTGTTATCAACATGGAGAAACATTGATCAAAGTATTTAATTCCATATACTGAGTAATAACATCTACTATGCCAACAAATGAAAATCAATTTTGACAAGGGAGGTAAAATTCTTGTGTGTCTTTATCTCTATTTTGTGGTCTTGTCCATTATATTATGCTCCCCCTAGTTCTTAAGTAAGAGTGTTTAGTTTCATTGCATTGTTATACTTGGAGTTTTACTTGATTCACTAACAAGAAACTAATCAAAATTTGTGTGCTCTTCAGACTCCTAAGATACATAATGGCATGCCCAATGGGACCAGACATCCCGTATGGCCAAGATGAATGATGTGGAACCTTTAAAAATCGTAAAAAGAGAATTTAAATATTCAAGTTTAGAGTTGTATGCTTAAAAATCCTATCATTTCATTATGTTTATAATCATCGACTTTTCCTTGTGTAACAATGAATTCGATGCTCTATTATCTATTTATGATCTTTTACTTTGCTAAAATAATGACTTCACATCAATGACATTGACCTATGTAATGGTGACATTGACAAACAGAAATGTTGACATCCACCTTGCCATTTAGAGACTTCGACATGTATATTTACAAGTGATTTTAGTAACTTCACCATATTTTAACCTATAATTAGTGAATTCATTCAGATTAATATATGACTTTACCACTGTCTAATCATGACTTTGCTAGAATCTAGTTTCTATCTGTCTGTGCTATAGGAAAACAATGACTTTGCTGGAATTGATGGCTTCATTCCATTGCATAATTAGTGACTTCACTTTATGTTTTTTTAAAAACCCAAGAGCTAAAAATGGAAGACAAGAGAACCTCCTAATGTTTTTTTAGGAACCAAGCTAGATATATACATACCTAAACACTTCTAAGTTGCATACACACTTTTGTTTTAGTCCTTAAAACTAACCTAACCAAAATTATCTTTTAACATTTCTATTTTACAAGAGCAAACAAGGCCAAGGGGTCAAAAATCAATTCACTTTTGATTTGTCACTTTTAAAATGAACATCCAATTTAGTTTAGAGCTCTTAAGAGCTTTTATCTTTTTTTTGTTCTTTGTTTATTGGCTACTTTCAAAGTTACTAGATTAAATTCTTTGTGGAAAAAAATGAAATTATCATGTATGCTCTCCCCCCATCCCCTTTAGGAAACTTGGGTGATAAAAACCACCTTCTTTATTGCTTTGTTTGTTTAGCCTAGAATGGAATAAATGTTGAATATGCTCTCCCAAAGCTCCAAGTGACTTGGGTAACCTAGAAACAACCTCTAAATTTCTTCCAATTTTCATTTGTTTATTTTTTCCTTGTTGTGTTGTGGGTTGGAGGTCATTGCCTCCTCACATGTTCATTAGGGGTGCATTGACCTAGGGTTTCATCTCTCAACATTATACCAACCCCAATCCAAGGTGGGGTATATAAATTGGGAACATGACACTAAGATTGCTAAGGGATGAGTGGTTATCCTTCCAATCCTAATGAAAACCTATATCAATTCATGCTAAATTCCAAACTTCACTAAGTAGTACATGGCTGAATTCTCTATGCAAAGGACTAGACATTTGCATAGTAAATTATCTAGTTTGAATACAATTGATGATATGTTCCCCTATGTTAGCCACACTTGGGACCATTTAGTGCATTTAAAATCTTATATATTTTAGTCAACCCCACTTTCCATGGAATGTCTTTCCAAATTATAAGTGTTTCGCACTCCAAGTTCACACCACATACCAAAGCTTAAAAGATAAAGGGGGCTTAAAAATATACCTACATGTGTTCTTTAATACATGCGTGTTTTAGGTCTAAAATTATTTGTTTGTATTGTAAAGTCAAAGTGAGTGATAAAAATCACGTGTTTTCACAACATTTTGAGCTAAGAGGTATTACTCTATCCATTTTGTTTCACACATTTGACTTAGAGTTTTATTTCAAAACTGTTTGTGTGTCACTTGTTTAAACAGGGCATTATTACCTTGTATTTTAGTCCAAACCCATTTTCATACCATTTTTTTGAAGGAGAATTGTTATATTACGTAAATTATTCTCAAGCTCTTGTCTCATTTGAAACCAAGTTCCAAAATCATTGTTATACCTTTTGTTTCAAACACATAGTTATGCTACCTATTTTATTCTAGCATAATTTTCCTTAGAAAATCTGAGTCTTTTGTAATAATTTGAAATAAATTTTTTTGAAGTACAAATCCTAAACTAATTAGGTTTACATTGAAGCCTAATATAACTTGGGCTTAGGTTTCCTACCTTTTGTGTTTGGATTATGATGCTTGGATTGATTTCTTTATTGGTCTAAAATCCCTTTGCCTAGACTTATCAGTTGTTTGTTAGCATGTGCTTTGTTTTAACTTCCATTGAGCCAAGTTTGTTGCCATGAGCCTTCTTTAGAGTTTTTCATGCTGAGTTCTAAAATGTCATAGTTCCATTTATCAAAGAGTCTTTTTTGAGCTAATTATTGAGTGTCTTCCATGCCAACTACTTTAGCATTAGATTATTCTCTAAGTAATTTATCAAGTTTATATAAGCCAATTACCTTAGATCTAGATTGCTTTTGATTTCTTATTTTACATCAACCTTTATTTCTGAGTCTAGTATTATTTTCCATGCTAGCGATTATAACCACCTTTGGGAAATAATTATTTCCTTTCGATGTAGTTCATGACTATTTTACCTTTTATAGAATCCTTTTCCACTAATTATAATTTTTTTTGGTTAAATCACTACCTTTGTTAGATTGATTTTGAGTTTGTTTCACGTTTGCCACTAATTATAACCTCCTTTGGGAAAATTAGTATTCTTTGTTGGACTGGTTTCATGTTTTTATTATACATGTACCTTAGACCTAGATTAGTTTCTTTACCCTTTGGACCTCTTTCACATATCCAAAGGTTATTTATTTTAGACCTCGGTTGTTTTCCATTTTATACCTTTATTTATCAAGAGACCTAGTCATGGATTTGAGCATTCCTCATTATACACTTAGTGGGACTATGAAAAATTTGTTATTAGTGACCCTTTTGTTTAAGAGCCATATGGTTATGGCATATCATATGAGATAGATCCATATCCTTCTTATAATATTCCATATGTTGAACAAATTCTAGAACCATTAGCACAATACTTGGTGAGTGAACTATCCTATCCAGGCCAAGAACAAGATCAAATGGCATAGTACCTTGCTTAAGTAACACCTATTATTGAACAAAGCCAACAAGACGAGACCTAATATGTAAAGAATCCAATGATAAAAAGTTATGATCCATAATTATTTGATCGTCATTTTTTAGAGAATAAAGATGAAATTCTAGTCAAGGCAGTAGAAGTAGGAGCCAAATTCCCACATGAAAGTCTGACTAGTTTTATTAGAACACCTAGTAATGTGCCTCACAATAAATAGTTTGAATAGGCATCAACTAGTTACAATCAAGATTTAGTCCAATTATCTCAATAGATCCAAATTACACTCGCAAAATGGAAAGGTCTTATGGACTATCAATTGGAACATGTACATCAAGTGTACCAAAATTACCTTAACCAAGCTTATAATTTCAATGCATTGTTTGTTTCAAACATGCCACTTATATCTCGCTAACTCCTTTAATAGGGAAACAAATAGATTCTTCAAGCTATGAAAATCAGAGCATATGCCCCTTTACCCAAAGTAGGCTAATGGGAGACATGTATAATATCCTAATTATGACATAATAAACTACCACTCAAACAGAAGACCTCACTCAAAACATAGTGGATAGTGTGTAAACACATTCCAATGTGAACCAAATTGGGTCTAATATACCACCAATCAATACATATTATATTCCTCCAACCAATACCTCAAGTGGATTATAACAAAAAGGAATAAGTATGTCTATTTCCCATACATAATAAGCAACCTCCACTCCTCAACTAGCTACTTCCTCAAGTGCACAACAAGGGGAAATTAGCGAAAAGCAATAGACCAACATACCACCGCAAAACATGCAAGACACTATACCACCTCAATATGCGGTAATAAATGTTCTGTCACAATGAACACAGACCAATATACCTCAACAATCACAAATGGTGCCTAATCTATAACTTATTTTTATTGTTCAATAGAAAGAGACCAACAAAAAATGCCAAAACCTCAACAAGTGCCTAACCAACAGTTGGTGTTTAATCAATAATAAGGTTCCAATGTAAATAAATTACTAGGTGTTAAGCAATAGTTGCATTTAACCCAATGGGTATAACACATATAGTATGGATCTAACTTACAACACCTTGAATAATAATGTTTTATCTAACAACATGTTCCCTTCATGCAATAGGGTTTGATGAGTAGATAGTGAGTTCTCACCCAAACTCAACAATACCATTATATCCCACCTATCCAAATTTTATTATCATAACCACAATTTTCCAACCAAGGCTATGTATCCAACCCTAGCCATAATGTTTTCTAATAGAATTGTATTCTATATAAATAGTACAATCCTAATGCATGGATACGTATACATGGTCATGTGACCAATCCAACCAACATTCCATAGTATGCCATTATTTCATATCCTAGTCAAGGTTATCCAACTTTAACCATATGACTTCCTTGCCAAATATTTTTAGTAAATGAAGGATGTAATTAAATCAATTTAGATTGAGAAGCAAACAAAGAAGTTAAAACTAGATGAGATATGCTCATATCCATTCAATATGGATTATCTTCATATACCATTTCCTCAGGGTTATGAGACACCCAAATTTGATAAATGTAAGGGCAAAGGTGACCCTAAAGAGCATTTTAAATAATTCTTTGTCACTTAACAACTAGTGGCATATAACAACATATATTTATTTCTACTCTTCCCAAAAATTATAGCCAGATAAGCCTTTGAGTGGATTTTGAAATTATTAAAGAATTATGTACTTGACTTTGATGATATTTATGAGACGTTTGTATGGAATTTCACATATAATTTTGAACATGACATTAAATTTATGGATTTGGGCCAATAAAAATATATGAATGGATAAATCTTTGCTACATACCTATAATGGTGGAGAGCACTTGCAAGCCATTTCACCAATAATTTTCTAAATAAGCATTTGATGATGATATTTATCAAGAGCCTACATAGTGAGATATATTATCATCTTGAGATGAAATGTGCTCATATGTTTCAATAGGTTATTGAGAAAGGGATAGATATTGAAAATTCCCTTATCAACAAAGAGATCATCAAGCTATCTTCTTCCAACTAGAGCCAAAACCAACATCAAGGCCAATAGAACCAGAACCAAAGCCATAACCAAAATCAGAACCATATCCAAATATAAACTTCAATTCTAGCCTAAGCCAACAATAATTAAATACCAAATACCTATAACCATAAAAATAATGTTTTTGGCAATGGGGTCATCAAATCCTACCATGTACAAATGTTGGAAATATTGTCATTGATGTCAAAGGTCTAGCATTGATGATAAAAGCCCCATTGCATTTAATGGTGTTTTTAATAGTCATATTTTGGATAATATGTTTTAATATTAATAATTATATTTTTGGTTTCATATAAGTCAAAAGAGGGCCCATGGAGAAGTCAAAGAGTCATGGGGTAAAGACAAAAGAGGAATGGGATGCATTTTCCCATGAAGAGTCATCTTAAGGAATTTCAAGAGTCACCAAGTGAAGACAAAAGAGGGTATGGCACATTTTTCCATGAAGGGACACTTTGAGGAATATGGAAATTCACCAATATAAAGACAAAAGAGGAAATGATGCATTTTCTTATGAAGGATCACCATGTGACTTTTCAAATGCAAGGATACAAAGGGTCATGCAAGTTTGGTGCCATTTTCCATGAGGATTGAAGGGTCACAAAGGGTGAACACTAAAGGTCATTTGGAAAGCTATAAATAAAGGTTTGAGAAGCCATTTTCAATATGCAAGAGAGTGCATGGTTTTGTAATTGTTTTATATAATAAAAGAGGAGAGAAAAATAGGAGATATTGTAGAGTTCAATCATTTGCTGAGTAAGAAACATTGAGAGATAGTTGTTTTTTATACACAAGAGGGGTTGGTGCTAAAAAACATTTGAAAATGGGTTGGTGCTCCTATGGTTTGGTGCTCACAAATATTTGCTATGTTTGTGCTTGGAAAAGGGGTTGGTGCTCCTGCAAGTTGGTGCTTACAAACTTTATAATTTCATTTGGTGCTCATTCATATACTTTAGATTATTCTCCATATTTTTTTTCCACTTTGGGTTTCCACGTAAAAATATGCTCTCTCTCTCTCTCTCTCTCTCTCTCTCTCTCTCTCTCTCTCTCTCTCTCTCTCTCTCTCTCTCTCTCTCTCTCTCTCTCTCACTCTCTCTCTCTCTCTCTCTCTCTCTCTCTCTCTCTCTCTCCTATGGTGTATGTTATTGTTTTAGTTTTATTGCATATTTTGAATGTGTGATTAAGTGGTTAAAGAAAATAAATCAGATTAAGTGAAAAAATATATAATATAATGATTCACCCCCCTCTCAGTATATTTCATGCTTAAAAATTGGTATTAGAGTAGGTTCCTTTTTAAAAAGTTTAATAGTTTGAAAGAAGATCAAGGAAAGCATGATGGCTGGATCACATGAAGGTTTTTATACAAATAAGGCACCTTTGTTTGATGGGACAAATTATGCTTTTTGGAGCATAAGGATGAGGACTTATTTGATGGCTCTTAGATTTGACATTTGGCAAGTAATGGTGGAGGAATATAAAGAGCCACAGACACTTGTAACTACTCTGATAAAAAAGAAGGCAAGTAAAAATATTATCAAAGCTTTAAATGCTATTTTATATGGTTTATGTGAATAAATATTTGTTAAAGTTATGCAATGTAAATCTTTTCATGAAACTTGGGTAAATCTTGAGAATATTTACAAAGGTGATGAAAAGGTTTAGCAAGCTAAGCTTTAAACTTTTAGAAGATAGTTTGAGAGTTTAAAGATGGAAAAAGAAGAAAATATAACAAGTTACCTTTTATGGGTTGATCAAATAGTTAATCAGATTCAAGGTCTTAAAGAAAAGCTAGAAAAATCAATCATGTTATAAAAAGTTTTCAGATATGTACCATTGAGATATGATGCAAAAGTTTAGGCAATTGAATAAATGAATAATTTAACCAAGCTAAAGATGGATGAGCTACATGGTATACTTACAACATATGAGATGTAGACCAAACAAGAGAAAACCTCAAAGAGAGAATTTTCTTTCAACACATCAAATAAAGAGAAGGCTAAGATTCAAGAATCAAGTGACAGTTCTAGTGATGATGAAGATGACAACAAAGGTCTACTCATTCGCAAGACAAAAAAAGGCATAGGTAAATATCAAGGGAAATTACCTTTTAAATGTTTTAATCGTGGAAAGATTAGACATTTTGCAACTAAGTGCCTAGATAAGGGTAATGGTGACAATGAAGAAGGAAAGTATACATACAAAAAGAATTTAAAAGAAAAATTCAAGAAGGGATTCGAGAAGAAGATTTTATTTTCTAAAGATCCTAGCTCAGCTAAAGATAGTGGATTTAGTAATGCAGAAGAAGAAGAGATTCATTTCATGGCCATACATGAAGATGCCTCCACAATCAAAAGTATAGATGATAAAAAAGAAGAACAAGATGAAGCTGAAGTGAATCTGAAAGAATAACTCATTTGTGTCCTAGAAATTTTAAAAGCTCTTGAGAAGAAGAATCGAAGATTGAATCTCTAGATTGAGTAAAATGAAAAGAAGTCAAAGAAAACAATTGAAGATCTACAAACACAGTTTGAAGAAGCCAAGAAGAATGAAAAAATCTAACATCATAATTGTAAAAAGTAAGTGAAGAATGTGAAAGGTATGTTATTGAAATTACTTCTTTAAAATTAGCTCTTTAAAATAAAAAAATTAATCAATGATAGAGCAACCAATGATTCAAAATTTGAAAACAACACTAATATGTTGAATAAGATATTAGAAAGTCAAAGATCAATGTCAGATAAGACAATTATCAGATTTGAAAAAGAGAAAGAGGAGGCCACTACTTTCACAGACAAGGTTAACACAGAAAAAGGAAAGAGCTATGCTAAAGCTCTTACAAAAGAGAAAATCAAAAGGGAAGTAATTAAGAATACATAAGACATCTCAAACAAAGAAGGATGGAAGAAAAAAAGCTACAAAAGGCAATCAGGTTAGAGATACATAAATAGGTCCTATTTTTATGGTTACTATTATTATTGTAATGGATATGGTTATAAGAGAATAGAATGTCAAAAAAGGGATAACAATTTCAAAAATAAGGAGAAAAAAACTCATGCAGAGTCAAGCAGAAGCCACAAATCTTTTCCTCCTCTATCAGGCTTTAATGAAGAGGCCATAATATGTTACAAGTACAAAAACTTCAGACACATAGTCCAGTACTATAGAAGTGTGTTCGAGTCAGTCAAGAAGGACTAAATTTTCAAGGCTCCATTCATCAATTAGAAATTTCAGACATGTTCATGACAGAAGCAACAACTTGAAAAATATATGTTAGTATAGATAGCTTTACATGCAATAAATGAAGAAAGCCATGGTTCATTGATAGTGGATGTTTGAGGCACATGACAAGAGACAAGAGCAAATTCATAACCTTAAAAAAGATCAATGGTGGCACAATGAAATTCAGAGATAATGCTACTACCAAAATTGTCAGAAAAGGTACACTAAGTTTGGATAATGGTAGAACTAGAGCTAAAAATGTTTTGTATGTAGAAGGTCTTAAGCATACTCTTTTGAGTTTAAGTCAAATATGTGATCACAGGCACACATTAAAATTTTATGTATAAGGTTGTGAAATTAGGAGAAAATATTCAGATGTGTTGGTTATAGATGTTTAGAGAATACGCAATAATTTGTATATGTTATCAGACATCAAAGGTCAAAGATGTTGTTTGAGTTAGATTGAATAAAGTTGGATATGGCACAGGAGATTGGGGCACATAAATTTTGACAATCTTTTCAACATCAGTAAGAAACAAGTAGTCATAAATATTCCAAAGATTACAAATCCATCCAACACACTTTGTGAACCTTGTCAACATGGGAAGTATGCGAGAAGGTGGTTCAAAATAAAAGAATACTCAACCACTTAGATGTTAGAGCTTGTTCACACTGATTTGTGTGGACATATGAGAACTCAAAGTACTCAAGGTGAGAATATTTCATGTTTATTATTGATAATTTTTACCATATGACTTGGGTAATGTTTTTAAATAAAAATTAGAAGCTTTCAAACATTTCAAAATGTTCAAAGCCTTAGTTGAGAATGAAACTAGTTTGAAGATTAAGTGCCTAAGATCAGATCAAGGAGGAGAATTCATGTATGATTAGTTTATTGAGTTTTATGAAGACCATGGAATAAAGAGATATTATTCAACAGCCAAAACTCCACAGTAAAATGGAGTAGTTAAATAAAGAAATAGAACAGTTCAGGAGATGGTAAGGATAATGCTAAATGAATATAAGAAATTAGATAAATATTGGAGAGAGGCAATTGCTATAGAAGTGCATATTTAGAATAGGGAATTATTGAGAGTCAATAGTGACAAGACTCCTTATGAGGCATGGAAAGATAAACGAACAATAATTGATCATTTTAGAGTTTTTGGCAACAGATGCTTCACAAAGAGAATCGATTAAAAATTGGGTAAGTTTGAATCTAGGGTAGATAAAGGTATATTTATTAGTTATTATTGCAAAATTAAAGCTTATAAATGTTATAACAAAATAACTAAGAAAATATTTGAAAGTGAAAGTGTCAGGATAGAAGATGGAACACAAAGAATCAGTGATCCAATAGACATTCCTGAAATCATTGAAGAGGAAGCTTTTGAAGAATTAGATGAAGATGAGAAGGAGAAAAAGGACATCAAAACCCCATCCAAATATGTCTAGAGAAATCATAATGAAAGTGACATCATCAGAGACATAAATGAAAGAATTCACACCAGAAGAATGATGGTAAGTGAATCTAAGCAAGTTAATTTCTCTGAGTTATCCAAAATTCAGCCTAGAACTTTTTCAGAAGCTAGACATGATAACCATTGGGATAAGGCAATTAATGAAGAATTACATTAGATATAAAAGAATGATACTTGGGAATTAGTACCTAGACCAAAAGATCACAATGTGATAGGAACAAAATGGGTTTATAGAAATAAATTGAATGAAAATGGAGAAGTGACCAGAAATAAAGCAAGATTAGTATGTAAAAGATATGCTCAGATTGAGGGAATAGATTTTGAAGAAAATTTTGCACCAGTGGCAAGGATAGAGGCTATTAGAATATTTATTGCATATGCAGTGTTTAAAAATTTCAAAGTATTTCAGATGGATGTCAAATCTACTTTCCTAAATGGGAATCTAGAATAAGAGGTCTACATTGAGTAGCTTGAGGGATCTATTCTTTCAAATGTTAGTAGCCATGTTTGCAAATTGAATAAAGCATTGTATGAATTGAAACAAGCTTTTAGAGCTTGGTATGCAAGACTTGATAAGTACCTGCAAGATCAAGGTTTCAAGAGAGGTTTTGATGACAGTAATCTTTACATCAAAATAGAAGGTGAGCATCAATTGATTGTTGTGGTATATGTTGATGACATCATTTTTGGAGGAAACATTGAAAAGATGACAAAATAATTTTTTGATAAAATGCAAAAAGAATTTGAGATGTCTATGCTTGGAGAATTGTCATTTTTCTTAGGGTTGCAAATATTTCAATCAGATAAAGGAATTTTCATATCTCAAATTAAATATGCCAAATAAATGTTGAAGAAATTTGGTTTTGAGGATTGTGCACCAGTTGGCACACCAATGAGTATAGAAAATAAGGTGAGCAAGGATGAATATTCACCTGTTGTAGATCAATATTTGTATAGATCTATGATTGGTAGTCTTTTATATTTGATAACATCAAGGCTAGACATCATGCATGCAGTAGGTATGGTTGTAAGATATCAATCAACTCCAAAAGATAGTCATGTTTATTTGGTGAAGAGAATATTTAGATATATCAAGGGGACATTGGATTATGGATTGTGGTATCTCACAGGCAGAGATTTCACTTTGGTTGGTTATATAGATTCAGATTGGGTAGGTTTCTTGGATGACATAAAGAGTACAAGTGGAGGATCTTTTTTCTTTGGTGATAGCTTTGTATCATGGCTAAGCAAGAAGTAGAACTTGATATCACTTTCTACAATTGAAGAAAAATATATTGGAGTGGTATTGTATTGTACTTAAGTGCTTTGCATAAAATAAACTTTGGAAGATATTAAGGTAAAATATGATGAACCTATTTCTATTTATTGTGATAACACAAGTGCTATTAATATTTTGACGAATCCAATGATGCATTCAAGAACAAAACATATTCCTATCAATGTCACTTCTTGAGAGAGCAAGTTGTAAATCAATAGGTTAAGATGGAATATATCAATACTACAAAGTAGATTGTAGATATTTTCACAAAGGTACTACCAAAAGACACATTTGAGTATCTGTGAGAGAAGTTGGGAGTAATTTATTTTACTTCCTACCGTTGAGGATCAACATCAGTTGAGGGGGAGCTATGTGTTAGCTCCAGGATAGGCCCTTTTCCATTAATTTCAAAGGGGGAGAAGAATAGAAAGAAGTATAGGTACAAGTGTAGAAATGGGTACAGAGAATAGGTACAAGTTACTACAGTAAGGGGGACTTACTATATGTTTTTCAAATGGTAGTATGTGTAGGTTTCAGGATGTGGTAGTTTCAGTTTGAGGTTGCCATCAATGACAAAGGGGGAGATTATTGGAAATATTGTCATTGATGTCAAAGGTCTAGCATTGGTGATAAAGGCCCTATTGCATTTAATGGTATTTTTAATATTCATATCTTGGCTAATATGTGTTAATATTTATTTAATATTAAAAAAAAATATTTTTGGTTGCATATAAGTCAAAAGAGGGCCCATGGAGAAGTCAAAGAGTCATGGGGTAAAGATAAAAGAGGAATGGGATACATTTTACCATGAAAATTCATCTTGAGGACTTTCAAGAGTCACCAAATGAAGACAAAAGAGGGTATGGTGAATTTTTCCATGAAGGGACACTTTGAGGGATATGAAAAGTCACCAAAATAAATACAAAAGAGGAAAGGATGCATTTTCTTATGAAGGGTCACCATGTGACTTTTCAAATGCAAGGATACGAATGGTCATGTAAGTTTGACACCATTTTCCATGAGAATTGAAGGGTCACAAAAGTTGAATGCCAAAGGTCATTTGGAAAGCTATAAATAAAGGCTTGAGAAGCCATTTTCAATATGCAAGAGAATGCATGGTTTTGTAATTATTTTATAAAAAAAAAGAGGAGAGAAAAGTAGGAGATATTGTAGAGTTCTATCATTTGTTGAGTAAGCAACATTGAGAGATAGTTGTGTTTTATACACAAGAGGGGTTGGTGCTCCTATGGGTTGGTGCTCACAAATAGTTGTTGTGTTGGTGCTCGACAAAGGGGTTGGTGCTCCTGCAAGTTGGTGCTTGCAAACTTTGTAATTTGAGTTTGTGCTTATTCATATACTTGAGATTTTTCTCTATGGTTTTTTCCAACTTTGGGTTTCCATGTAAAAATCTAGTCTCTCTCTCTCTCTCTTGTGTGGTACATGTTATTATTTTATTTTTATTGCATATCTTGAATGTGTGATTAAGTGGTTAAAGAAAACAAATTAGATTAAGTGAAAAGATATATAATATACTGATTCACCCCCCTCTTAGTGTATTTCATGCTTAACAACAAATGGTGCAAACATTGGATGTTTATTTACCCCTAGCCATTCAACAACCACCACCTCCATTCATTCAACCAAAGCCTCCTCAAAATAAACATCCACAAAATCAAGCCCAATTATAAACACCTCTTCTAAGAAGCACACCACCCATTGCCAGATAATTTAGTGACCTTAAGTAAATTATTGAGTTTGTATTCCATAAATTAGTTCAGATAAATATGAATATCTAGTCGGTGCTAAAACCGTTCCCTATAAGAATTATTTTTTATGACTAATATAAAGAACACAAATTTTGTGTGTACCATCATGTCAAGGGACATTCCATATGCTGGTTGATCAAGATGAGGAATCTGATGGAGAACATGTTGGATAATGGAGAGAAACAATGAGATACCCATACTCATATGATGAGTCATAAATTGGGCATCTATTAGAATCCATTTATTCATCATAATAATAACCAGTAGTAGCACCACCACCAATAAAAATAATGGTATAGAACATCACCATAAAATCAATAACAACAAAATGGTCAAAACTAAGAAAATTGGCCAAACCAACCAAGGAGGCAATTATGTTATTATGTATACTTACAACAATGTTGTAGGACATGTATTAGGTGATCATGTTGCCACCATTACCATTAACCCCCAACCAAATTCCTACCAACCTCCTTACACTGGAAATCATTATTCAAACCATGTTAATGGCTAGACTCAACACCACCCAGGAATTACCATTCCAAGTCCTATTACCTCTCCATGCAATTACCAAAACCCTGTACCATATCGATTTTGCACAATCATAACTCAATGATCCAAGATTACCATCAAGAAACTCAACAAACTTCCATGAATGAGCCGATTTAGACCTCTATGCCTATCAAAAATTAGCCAACTACCAAAATCTAAGGGAAGACCTATGATATTATGGAGTAGCTACATAAGACTCCTACACAAATATCCATCATGGATTTTCTATGTACATCTAACATCCATAAAGATACATTGAACAAATACTTGAGCTAATTCCTCATACTTGATGACATCATGCTAGATAAATTGCAAGCTATGGTATTTAACCCCTAGCCAAAGACTTACCTTTGACCAAATCGACATGTCATCCTTGGGCCTATTGCATAATAACCCATTGTACATAGAGGTTGTATAAAAAACCATAAGGTTAAATGTGTCCTTATAGACAATGGTTCAAGAATAAACATTGTGTACCTAAAGTTGGTAAAGCATATCAGATATATAGTGACCGATATACAACTATATACCATTATTATCAAGGCATATGATAATAATAATTGGAATCACAAGGTACTATCATCTTGCTAGTGGTCATTGGGCCCTTGACCCACAACATTCTATGCTATGTTTTGGATATGGAATTATCTTAAAAATTAATTTTGGGCCGAACCTAGATCCATGAAATTAGGGCCATACCTTCCACATTACACCAATGTATTAAATTTAACCATTAAGGATTAGAAGTGACTATACCAATTGACCTCCAATCTTATCAGTATTAAAAATGAATTGAGGTAGAATACAAGATCTATAATTATCATTTTGGCATGAGTCCTATACCTAAATTTGATGTGGGAAATATTGATAAAGCCAAAGCCATTGAATCAGGACCAAAAGCCAATTATATTGACCATGATAGCCTAGATTCTCCCTCATTTGCACCTCCACCAAAAATTGCCAATCACTTTTATATATCTGACAAAGGTATAGGAGAATACAATACCCTTGACTCTTTTTATATTTCCAAATTATTGTAGAATCCAAAATCCTATAGGAGACCCAAAGACAAGATCACTTACATGGAGTGGTAGACCAAGGTAAAATCTCATCTTGTCAAACCCATTATTTTTAAACCAACCTCTGTCCTATAACAAGACCCCTTAGCCAAAGATGATTCATGGATTTCAACTGATGATCTAGTTGATTATTACCAAAGTGTAAAGTATCCTATTCCTAACTAGATTATGGATAACTTAGCTTATGAAGTTAGAGTCTCGAGGATACATTATCAAGGGACAACCAATCTAGTCTCAATGACCAAGTACAAGGGAATACATGGTATTGGATTTAAACTACGTTGGGGTGACCCCACATACATTATTCAGGTTACAACACCATCAAATAGCAAAGATGATGTTGGCAGTGATGTAGGGTCTGATATATCATCTATGCTGGTTTTTCCAACACAAATTTATTTAACCCTTATGTTGTTTGTATCATCAATCCTGTTTATTGCACTTTGTCACTTACCCTTTATCACCCACAATTTATAGACTGAGACCAACAAGAGTTAACAATACCATTAGATGAGTTTGAAAATAATGAGGCTATATGTGAATTTTTGGGTTTAAGGAATCATGTTCATCTAGGAGATCACAAGAAAGGTTTTCATATCAAATTGGATCTTGCTACCTATGTCAGAGAGTGGGTGAACTTCCTTGGCTAGAAAATAAAACAAAATCAAACATTGTGGTCTAAAAGTGAAAATATCTTTGAAGCAATTTTATACAAAGGTAAGCATAAATAAAAAGGTAAATCTCTAGGTGAAAACATTTTTTAGGAACCATTAGATGGGGATGTTCACCCCTCTTTGCATGAAGCACAAGACACCAATAGTCTAAGACTTATTTATGGATCTAAAATCATTACTGATGAGTGGTAAGATTTTGTGTAGATTATTTAAGGGTGACCTAAAGTATTTGTTACATGGCCTTTACTAGCATTAGGAGATTATGATTCATCCTGATTGGGTGAATTAGATGAGCCAGTCCAATGAAAGGACTTTGCCATTACTAACTAGTTTACCTCTTTGCCGACTATTTTAGAAGATGGTTCTACACTTCTTGTACAAAACACTTCTGAGGTTAATATTGGGACTCTATAGGACCCAAAATGGATCAAATTAGGTGTGTCTCTCATTGAGGAGGATTGTGAAGTATTTATATCCCTTTTGAGGGAGTTTGTTGATAGATTTATATGGGCCTATTTGTATATGTCAAGTTTGGACCCCACCTTGGTTATACAGTGATGTAGGAGAATCACTACCTAATTATACATATGGATATAATTGTCATGTTTTGAGTTTTAGTAGGTTGTTTTGATCATCTTCGGTATGTAAGAGTCCATATTATGTGATAGCTCCTTGTAAAAATTTGAATTAGAAGTGTATTGGCATTTATCTACCAAAACTTTGGTTTAAATTTTCAAATGCTCTTGTGTAGTTTAGGAGATCTCAACTTCATTTCAAGAATTATCAATGTTATAAGTTGTATGGGTTGGTTATAATAAGTATTTATGGCTATTAAACCCACACATGACTCAGATTATGAGTCATCTTGGTGAGTAGGTGAGTAGGTTAGGTGGTTTTTAATGTATAACAAGGAGGTTAAGAGTTACTTATGGCAAGCTTTGGGGTCTTTTTGATGAAGGTAAGTGTTTTGTTGTGAAAAATTCATTCAATTAATAAATAATGATGGATTTGAATCCGAAGAGATAATGTAAAATAACCCCAAGAAAAATGAATATATAGTTTAGTTGTTTGAAGAGAAAACTATGATAGGATTTGAATTTCCTGTGTATGGACAATGCAAGAAGTAATTGTGCAACAACAAAAATTGTAAAGAAATTTTATAAAGATAAGTATTGTTAATATTGCATCATTAGTAAATTGATTTCATTGAAATTTTGGAGGTTCTTGATATGTAATGAGGTTGTTTTAATATTGGTGAGTAAGAAGATTCAAAACAGTCTTGTTTCTTGTGTTTAGGTAATGATTCTTAATTGATTATAAAAGAGGAATAAAACCATAATATTAACATTATGTTTAAGTTTGTGGTGGAGTTGGTAAATGTATTAAAACACCCCTAAGTGTTCTTAAAGGTTTAACTTGATTTGTATTTTATATATACTCATAGAATTGACAATACAATTATGTGTAAGATTGAGAAACCTCACGCAGTCAAACTGTGTACAAAGAGAAAGGATAGAATAAGTTGTAAATAAGAATTTCAGTGTTTGGAAGATGTCTAAATTTCACTTATCCCATATCATTTATACCTACACATGTGACTATGTTATTTTTTAAATTGACATGTCAATGTAACAATGGTGCTAAATAATACATGTAAGTTATATCAAACCAAGGTGGAGGCAGATTTTAATGGGCATTTTACCTTTATCACCTTATAAATTTAAATTCAATATAAGATATAAATGTATTTGTATTGTTCTCTTAGATAAAATAGTTCATGTAGAAAATCATGACCTTGTTAGAGAGGAATGTGTTGATTATTGCAAAGTAAAAGTTGTAAATATTTCAATGCAGGTAATTATTAAATACCCATTATAGTCTGCAACTTCTCACAACTCTTAATTTTAATGGTCTACATGAAGTTTAGTCTGACAACACCTATTTTCCATGACCAACAACACTAACAATAAAATCAACTAGCTCTTCATTGTTGTTGGTTGAGTCTATGATTATAGATTATTTTATGTCTTGAATAAAATTGGGTAGAGAGGTGTAAATAGGAGGGAGGTAGAAAAATATGTAGGCCATGTAGGTGGGACATTCAGAGGACCAACATGCAAGGGAGTCTTTCAGGTTGGCAAATCAAAGCGTAAGATGCATGCATCATGAAGAAAACGAACTTTTATGGTGACTTGTGTTTACATTAGAGTCATGTTTTGTTGTGATTTTAGTATGGGTTTGTTTGGGAAATGAACTTTTAAATTAAAATTCTGATATTATAATATTACATTGTGGTATGTCATTTGTCTAATGATATTAGTGCATTAAATAATTTGAAAAAAAAATTGTAGTTAGTATTTTGTAATATCAATAATTTGTTTTATGAAGAAAACTAACTTTTATGGTGACTTGTGTTTACATTAGAGTCATGTTTTGTTGTGATTTCAGTATGGGTTTGTTTGGGAAATGAACTTTTAAATTAAAATTCTGATATTATAATATTACATTGTGGTATGTCATTTGTCTAATGATATTAGTGCATTAAATAATTTGAAAAAAAAAAATGTAGTTAGTATTTTGTAATATCAATAATTTGTTTCATAAAGTGGATTGTAAGGTTGAATGAAACTTTTTCTTTTATTGAAATGGAGTGTGATAAAGGTTAAAACTAACGGTTTCCCCAAGGGTGCAAGTTATGCTAGAAGGGATGTTACTTTATGTTTTGGTAAAGTGTGTATTTTTAAAGTTAAAGAGTTTAAATTGGCAGTCGTATCACACTCAAAAATCATGGCCACTGACACTGTCTTACATTTTTTTCACAAAGCATTAGGAAACATCTACAAGAGATCAGATTCCTCTCAATAGTGAAGGTGTCAAGCCAAAGAAAGGTTAGAGCCTCTCTTAAAAGAGACTTGTTGATTACATTTTATGACAACACAAACATATTAACTATGTGGCCTATCTGATACATCTCAACATATGTTTATGATGTGGCATTTGGGCATTAACCTATTTTAAGTTAAGATACCCACTATAGGAAAAAGGAAGGTGAACCATACATATTTGTATTGAGAATTATAATGGTCACATAGAAATAGGTTTATGCCCAAATGCCATGCCATGACCAACCACCAAGGGCAATTTCTGGGATAAATTTTAAATCATGAATAAGTTTAGTACTTAGCAACTTCCTTGAACATGACACATCAGCCATATGTGTCCAGTTTATTAAATTATACGCATTTATACTTAGAAACCATTACAATTTACAATTTAAAGGGTATGAATAAATTTATTACCAAATATATATATAAAATATTATTGAATATATAATATATTATATAAATATCTTATTAGTATTATAATATATATTATAATACTCATTTTCTTATGTATAGTTTGTATTATGTATTTTATATTTTTATTATAATATTAAATATTATATACTATTATGATATCAAAAACCTTCAACACAACCGTTGCAGGATGAACAACTCGATTGATGTAGCTATTGATGTTAAACAAAATATTCTTAGTATAAGGTATTTAGTCATTATTTATATTTTCCATGCTCTAATTTTGTATTGGTGTGTGCAAATATTTAAAATGTTCTTTGAGAGGATTTTAATGTTTACTGAGAAGAAAGCAAGAAAAAAAATCAAAACCCTTAAAACATAGAAATACCTCTCTGTGTATTGTAGTCGATAGGGAATTTTAAAGCTTACTCCTGATACAACTGGTTTACCTAAAGTTTTTCTAAAGGACCACAACAAGACACCATGATATATATACCTTTTACCATGTTAACACATGAAGAAGTCACAAATAGTTAATAGTTAGTAGTTGCATTTGATCTGAGACTGGATAACTTTTACCTGACGACTGTGTTCGGCTTTGAGTCCACTACCACCAGTATGGAGACTCCATACTCTCTCCATGAATTCAAAAATTTGAGAAGGCTTTGTGGACTGACCACCCCTAGGAATCCATTATGTTAGAAAGGCAGAGCTGTGACATCGCCACCACCATTGGTGGATCGATAGCATCACCACTAACACTTAGGCTTTGACCTTCATTGTCAGGCCCTATCTTTCCACCTTGTGGCATTCACAACCTCACATCTTCACTAGAGTCGAGCTTACCACTACGTTCTCCACAATCTTGGCATGCCTCACAAGATCTCACAGCTTTCAAGCCAACACGACACTGCTCCTAGCATTTACAGTACCCAAAAGCCTCCAAACCAACAAATAATTAGGCTGCTAATTATTCTTACACAGTGAAAGTTCAGTTAAAAGATCACATAAAATGGACGCAGGCGACTAAAAACATTGATATCATTAATTGTCATTTTTATTCTAAAAGTTTGATCAGGCATTCATTTTCTATGATTGACATCTGAGACTTTTTTGTGATTGACAGTTGAGATGAAAGTTATGTGCAAATAGAGATTACTAGATAATTTGGAGCTATTTTCATTTTTCATCCTAATAATATAATAGTATATTATTAATTATAATATTATACTATTTTAATATAATATATATTATAATTATATTTTAATATATAATGTAGAATAATATTATATAATTTTATTATATTTATATATATTAGATCAGAGTATTAATAATAATATATAACATATTATTATTATATGTTTTATTTTATGAATATATTATATTTAATGTATTATTTTATTTATATATATATTATGATTATAATAATTATGTAAATATTATATTAATTATAGATATGTCACTAAACTTTGCACATGTATTTGTTCGAGCTTTTTCGAGTTTGTCACCTTAAATATCTTGTCATTGCTTCTCATTATCACTGCTCAGCTCATCTTGAAATATTTTATAGCTTTCATGCTCTGAATGGCCATGCCTTTCCCTACCACTTCTCCATTTCTCAAGCTCTGTGAAATAAAATGCCTCCTCCTTGCACAACCCATTATCATATGAAGGAACATACAACCTAATTTTCCATCATTACATACACTCGAAATATCAAATTATTTTTGCCTAATGCTTTGTACACAAAATGTGAGAAGGGGTCAATGACCATGGTTTTCAAGTGAGGTATGACTATGGATTTACACTCTTTCACTTTATAAAACCACTTTACCAAAACAGAGAATTACATCCCTTCCTGTGCAACTTGCATCTTTAGGGCAACTGCTAGTAAATTATTTTTATGTAAAGCAAGTGAGGGAGATAAATTTGGGAAGATTTTTTGATAAGTATTTAGAAGATTTGATTAAAATAGAAAACAAGGAGATAATATTTAGGGGTGGATATGATGAATGAATAACATGAGTCCACCTAACAAAAAATAATATCAAGTGTAAGAATAATGGTGGGCTATGCCCCTCCTTTTTTTAATAATTTTTTTTATCAAGTTTACAAATGGCCTTTTCAATTCATTACTTGTTTTAGTGCATGGGTGGGTACCCTAAATGGATGGATTGGTTAGGATGGTAATTTTTGACAAGTTGTAATGTAAATCATTAAGTCTTTAAGGTCATTATGACTTTGTAAATGACTTAAGATTGTAGGAATAAGTTAGTTAATGGTTGTTATTTTATATTAAGTTTCAATAATCTAAAAAAATTGTTGTTTTGAAAAAATCATAGATGATTGATTATAACAAATTTATGCTAGAAGTTTCCAAAAAGGTGTAAGGTATGTCAGAATGGATGTCATACTTTTTATAAAGCAATATTTTATAAAGGGAAAGAATTTAAATTGGTAGTTGTACCTCACTAAAAAACCCTAACAATTGACCATGCCTCACCTTTTGTTCATGATGAGATATTCAACAATAATGTAATATTTTTGGTGGAGGTGACAGTGCCAAATGATATTGTGTGTTCCTTTATATTGTATGCCAATGCATTGTGAAGGAAGGACATATTTTTTTTTACAGTGAGCTTGAGCAATGGTGAAATGGTGGGGAAAGGCAAGGTTATATAAAACATGGAAGTGGTGAAAGATTCTAAGGTTAACTTCATGGTGATGGTGAGGGGAAATGACAAGGTATTTTAAGTGGTGTACTTGATGAACCGTGGAGGATAGGAAGATACACATTCAAATTTTACTAACATATCACATCTATCAATGTAATTTCAAGATAGGCTATGAGACCTCAATCTCTTATCCCTGCATCAATGGATTACATTGTTAATTCAAACCACACATAAGACATGAAGCCCTGTTGTAATCAAATCATCTCTCATGACATCTTCATCCACCCTTGACAATAAAAAATGGCCATTCAAAGATGCTTCCACCTTGCAAGATAAAAACCCCTTTGCAATGGGCCATGGTCAAGAAAATCCAAAATTTGTCATGAATCTCAGTCTGGGGTTCAATTTGGTCCCCTTGGTGTACGATACCATCATACTCACCATCATCTTTTATCTCACCTTAAAATATTTCACTATATATATGTTTTGTAGGGCCTTGCCCATTCTTCTAGGGGCTTAGTATGGTGTTTCCATATGTTCTTAAGCATAACGTAATTGCTCTAGGTATAAATATATTGGTATCATGGATGAATGCAAGCTACAAGATAGACTCTGGGACCTTAATGTCTTATCCCAACATCAACGACATTGTATCATTGATTCAAGTTGCACATGAGATGTGAAGCCCTACAACAATCAAATTGACACTTGTGATGTCCCCGTCCACCCTTAACAATAGAAAATGATCAATTAAAGATGTCACCACCTTGCTTTGATATATCTAACATGTATTATTATACACTATTATTACATTGATGTACTAATTTAATATGTAACGTAGTTACATGTATAGGTGTAAATTATATGGGATAAGTGCAAAATTCAGTAATATACCATATATATCTATTATCTATTTTAACTATATAAAACAAAATTAAACAAATTTAAAATCAATTTGACAAAAAAAAAATGGAAAGGCTTTCTAAATGATACTATATCCATTATATTATACTCTTTATATATATAAAAAATTAATATTATAAAATTAATATTATATTATAATATAACTATTTATATATAATATAGATGTAATATATAATATAGTATTATAGTGTAGTGTAATATAATATAATATATTATTGTATATATATTTATATTATCTACTTAAAAAAAATACTAATATGTGTACACACACACACACACACACACACACACACACACACACACATATTAATATTTACATCATATTATTATTATTATTATTATTATTATTATTATTATTATTATTATTATTATTATTATTATTATTATTATTATTATTATTATTATTATTATTAAGGTTAGAGGGAATTTTGCTGGATAACAAATAAAGAAGAAGATTACGATAATTTCCATGAAGACATATGACCACAAGCCTAAAAACTAGAAAGACAAAAATATTAAAACCTTGGCTTATCAACCTATAGTATGATAAATACATCAGATAGAAACAAACCGAATACAGACAACTTTACCATGATATTCAAATTAAACACATAATTGATGAAACACAAAACACCAGTGTCAAGAACCACTGAAACCAACAACAACCCAGATCCTTCTAATAGCCAAACCCTCAAAATTCAAGCTAATTATAGCCAATACTAGACTAAACCAAACAATGTCATGGATGATGCCTTACTAATGAACCAAACCATCACTATTATCCACCATAAATTGAAATAAAAACATGAAATAATAGATAAACATATGCCAAATGCAATGCAAATCCACCAATAATGAATCCACATACACAATAAACAACTAAAATATCAGAAAGATCTTGCAGCTAATAAAAACTACCAATGCTAACTTTGACTTGAGCTTGTGGGGAGAGGAGTAAAACTTCCAACTTCTATGTCCAACATAATAGGTGGTGTTTTTTTCTTGTGCATCATTTTTCCATTGCCATTCTCCCCCTTCATCAAAATTCACATCCTGACTAATAATCCATTTCTTTGTGTCAGGATTATAGAATCTATATCCATTAGTTGCATCAAAATATCCCATAAAGATATAATGTTGGGATTTTGCATCCAACTTCTTTCATTTCTGAACTAGAATATGAACATATGCAAAACAACCGAACACACGAAGATGAGCCAATGAAGGCTTATGACCACTCCAAGCTTTATTTGGAGTGATGTTGTGAACTGCTTTTATGGGCCTTCAATTCAAGAGGTATACTGTTATTACCACTGCTTCTCCCCAATAATAATTTGGATGATTTTTTATTGCAACATACTTTATGCCATTTCCATAATGGTACAATTATTTCTTTCTGAAATAACATTTTGTTGGGGGGTGTAGGCTGTAGTAAGTTGTCTCATGATGCTATTTTTGTTACAAAAATCAGAAAACTCATTGGATGTAAATTCTCCCCTCTATCTGTTATGAGTATTTTCAGATAATACCCACTTTATTTTTTAGCCATAGCTTTAATGTTTTTTAAGCATTCAAAAGCTTCAGATTTTAGACTCAACCAAATTTAGAATTAAACCTAACCTTGTTAGGATTAGAATTAGTTTTAAGACCTATAAATACACATGCCCTCACTCTACCCATAAAAGCTTTTGTGTGTAAGGTTATTCTCTAGGAATGCCTTCAAAAAGTCATCACAATAATGTTATAATGTCAATTTGATACCAATCTTCATACCAAGCCAAGGCAAGCCTATGAAAGCCACAAGTGGTCATTGGAGAAGTGTTATCAACATGGAGAAACATTGATCAAAGTATTTAATTCCATATACTGAGTAATAACATCTACTATGCCAACAAATGAAAATCAATTTTGACAAGGGAGGTAAAATTCTTGTGTGTCTTTATCTCTATTTTGTGGTCTTGTCCATTATATTATGCTCCCCCTAGTTCTTAAGTAAGAGTGTTTAGTTTCATTGCATTGTTATACTTGGAGTTTTACTTGATTCACTAACAAGAAACTAATCAAAATTTGTGTGCTCTTCAGACTCCTAAGATACATAATGGCATGCCCAATGGGACCAGACATCCCGTATGGCCAAGATGAATGATGTGGAACCTTTAAAAATCGTAAAAAGAGAATTTAAATATTCAAGTTTAGAGTTGTATGCTTAAAAATCCTATCATTTCATTATGTTTATAATCATCGACTTTTCCTTGTGTAACAATGAATTCGATGCTCTATTATCTATTTATGATCTTTTACTTTGCTAAAATAATGACTTCACATCAATGACATTGACCTATGTAATGGTGACATTGACAAACAGAAATGTTGACATCCACCTTGCCATTTAGAGACTTCGACATGTATATTTACAAGTGATTTTAGTAACTTCACCATATTTTAACCTATAATTAGTGAATTCATTCAGATTAATATATGACTTTACCACTGTCTAATCATGACTTTGCTAGAATCTAGTTTCTATCTGTCTGTGCTATAGGAAAACAATGACTTTGCTGGAATTGATGGCTTCATTCCATTGCATAATTAGTGACTTCACTTTATGTTTTTTTAAAAACCCAAGAGCTAAAAATGGAAGACAAGAGAACCTCCTAATGTTTTTTTAGGAACCAAGCTAGATATATACATACCTAAACACTTCTAAGTTGCATACACACTTTTGTTTTAGTCCTTAAAACTAACCTAACCAAAATTATCTTTTAACATTTCTATTTTACAAGAGCAAACAAGGCCAAGGGGTCAAAAATCAATTCACTTTTGATTTGTCACTTTTAAAATGAACATCCAATTTAGTTTAGAGCTCTTAAGAGCTTTTATCTTTTTTTTGTTCTTTGTTTATTGGCTACTTTCAAAGTTACTAGATTAAATTCTTTGTGGAAAAAAATGAAATTATCATGTATGCTCTCCCCCCATCCCCTTTAGGAAACTTGGGTGATAAAAACCACCTTCTTTATTGCTTTGTTTGTTTAGCCTAGAATGGAATAAATGTTGAATATGCTCTCCCAAAGCTCCAAGTGACTTGGGTAACCTAGAAACAACCTCTAAATTTCTTCCAATTTTCATTTGTTTATTTTTTCCTTGTTGTGTTGTGGGTTGGAGGTCATTGCCTCCTCACATGTTCATTAGGGGTGCATTGACCTAGGGTTTCATCTCTCAACATTATACCAACCCCAATCCAAGGTGGGGTATATAAATTGGGAACATGACACTAAGATTGCTAAGGGATGAGTGGTTATCCTTCCAATCCTAATGAAAACCTATATCAATTCATGCTAAATTCCAAACTTCACTAAGTAGTACATGGTTGAATTCTCTATGCAAAGGACTAGACATTTGCATAGTAAATTATCTAGTTTGAATACAATTGATGATATGTTCCCCTATGTTAGCCACACTTGGGACCATTTAGTGCATTTAAAATCTTATATATTTTAGTCAACCCCACTTTCCATGGAATGTCTTTCCAAATTATAAGTGTTTCGCACTCCAAGTTCACACCACATACCAAAGCTTAAAAGATAAAGGGGGCTTAAAAATATACCTACATGTGTTCTTTAATACATGCGTGTTTTAGGTCTAAAATTATTTGTTTGTATTGTAAAGTCAAAGTGAGTGATAAAAATCACGTGTTTTCACAACATTTTGAGCTAAGAGGTATTACTCTATCCATTTTGTTTCACACATTTGACTTAGAGTTTTATTTCAAAACTGTTTGTGTGTCACTTGTTTAAACAGGGCATTATTACCTTGTATTTTAGTCCAAACCCATTTTCATACCATTTTTTTGAAGGAGAATTGTTATATTACGTAAATTATTCTCAAGCTCTTGTCTCATTTGAAACCAAGTTCCAAAATCATTGTTATACCTTTTGTTTCAAACACATAGTTATGCTACCTATTTTATTCTAGCATAATTTTCCTTAGAAAATCTGAGTCTTTTGTAATAATTTGAAATAAATTTTTTTGAAGTACAAATCCTAAACTAATTAGGTTTACATTGAAGCCTAATATAACTTGGGCTTAGGTTTCCTACCTTTTGTGTTTGGATTATGATGCTTGGATTGATTTCTTTATTGGTCTAAAATCCCTTTGCCTAGACTTATCAGTTGTTTGTTAGCATGTGCTTTGTTTTAACTTCCATTGAGCCAAGTTTGTTGCCATGAGCCTTCTTTAGAGTTTTTCATGCTGAGTTCTAAAATGTCATAGTTCCATTTATCAAAGAGTCTTTTTTGAGCCAATTATTGAGTGTCTTCCATGCCAACTACTTTAGCATTAGATTATTCTCTAAGTAATTTATCAAGTTTATATAAGCCAATTACCTTAGATCTAGATTGCTTTTGATTTCTTATTTTACATCAACCTTTATTTCTGAGTCTAGTATTATTTTCCATGCTAGCGATTATAACCACCTTTGGGAAATAATTATTTCCTTTCGATGTAGTTCATGACTATTTTACCTTTTATAGAATCCTTTTCCACTAATTATAATTTTTTTTGGTTAAATCACTACCTTTGTTAGATTGATTTTGAGTTTGTTTCACGTTTTCCACTAATTATAACCTCCTTTGGGAAAATTAGTATTCTTTGTTGGACTGGTTTCATGTTTTTATTATACATGTACCTTAGACCTAGATTAGTTTCTTTACCCTTTGGACCTCTTTCACATATCCAAAGGTTATTTATTTTAGACCTCGGTTGTTTTCCATTTTATACCTTTATTTATCAAGAGACCTAGTCATGGATTTGAGCATTCCTCATTATACACTTAGTGGGACTATGAAAAATTTGTTATTAGTGACCCTTTTGTTTAAGAGCCATATGGTTATGGCATATCATATGAGATAGATCCATATCCTTCTTATAATATTCCATATGTTGAACAAATTCTAGAACCATTAGCACAATACTTGGTGAGTGAACTATCCTATCCAGGCCAAGAACAAGATCAAATGGCATAGTACCTTGCTTAAGTAACACCTATTATTGAACAAAGCCAACAAGACGAGACCTAATATGTAAAGAATCCAATGATAAAAAGTTATGATCCATAATTATTTGATCGTCATTTTTTAGAGAATAAAGATGAAATTCTAGTCAAGGCAGTAGAAGTAGGAGCCAAATTCCCACATGAAAGTCTGACTAGTTTTATTAGAACACCTAGTAATGTGCCTCACAATAAATAGTTTGAATAGGCATCAACTAGTTACAATCAAGATTTAGTCCAATTATCTCAATAGATCCAAATTACACTCGCAAAATGGAAAGGTCTTATGGACTATCAATTGGAACATGTACATCAAGTGTACCAAAATTACCTTAACCAAGCTTATAATTTCAATGCATTGTTTGTTTCAAACATGCCACTTATATCTCGCTAACTCCTTTAATAGGGAAACAAATAGATTCTTCAAGCTATGAAAATCAGAGCATATGCCCCTTTACCCAAAGTAGGCTAATGGGAGACATGTATAATATCCTAATTATGACATAATAAACTACCACTCAAACAGAAGACCTCACTCAAAACATAGTGGATAGTGTGTAAACACATTCCAATGTGAACCAAATTGGGTCTAATATACCACCAATCAATACATATTATATTCCTCCAACCAATACCTCAAGTGGATTATAACAAAAAGGAATAAGTATGTCTATTTCCCATACATAATAAGCAACCTCCACTCCTCAACTAGCTACTTCCTCAAGTGCACAACAAGGGGAAATTAGCGAAAAGCATTAGACCAACATACCACCGCAAAACATGCAAGACACTATACCACCTCAATATGCGGTAATAAATGTTCTGTCACAATGAACACAGACCAATATACCTCAACAATCACAAATGGTGCCTAATCTATAACTTATTTTTATTGTTCAATAGAAAGAGACCAACAAAAAATGCCAAAACCTCAACAAGTGCCTAACCAACAGTTGGTGTTTAATCAATAATAAGGTTCCAATGTAAATAAATTACTAGGTGTTAAGCAATAGTTGCATTTAACCCAATGGGTATAACACATATAGTATGGATCTAACAACATGTTCCCTTCATGCAATAGGGTTTGATGAGTAGATAGTGAGTTCTCACCCAAACTCAACAATACCATTATATCCCACCTATCCAAATTTTATTATCATAACCACAATTTTCCAACCAAGGCTATGTATCCAACCCTAGCCATAATGTTTTCTAATAGAATTGTATTCTATATAAATAGTACAATCCTAATGCATGGATACGTATACATGGTCATGTAACCAATCCAACCAACATTCCATAGTATGCCATTATTTCATATCCTAGTCAAGGTTATCCAACTTTAACCATATGACTTCCTTGCCAAATATTTTTAGTAAATGAAGGATGTAATTAAATCAATTTAGATTGAGAAGCAAACAAAGAAGTTAAAACTAGATGAGATATGCTCATATCCATTCAATATGGATTATCTTCATATACCATTTCCTCAGGGTTATGAGACACCCAAATTTGATAAATGTAAGGGCAAAGGTGACCCTAAAGAGCATTTTAAATAATTCTTTGTCACTTAACAACTAGTGGCATATAACAACATATATTTATTTCTACTCTTCCCAAAAATTATAGCCAGATAAGCCTTTGAGTGGATTTTGAAATTATTAAAGAATTATGTACTTGACTTTGATGATATTTATGAGACGTTTGTATGGAATTTCACATATAATTTTGAACATGACATTAAATTTATGGATTTGGGCCAATAAAAATATATGAATGGATAAATCTTTGCTACATACCTATAATGGTGGAGAGCACTTGCAAGCCATTTCACCAATAATTTTCTAAATAAGCATTTGATGATGATATTTATCAAGAGCCTACATAGTGAGATATATTATCATCTTGAGATGAAATGTGCTCATATGTTTCAATAGGTTATTGAGAAAGGGATAGATATTGAAAATTCCCTTATCAACAAAGAGATCATCAAGCTATCTTCTTCCAACTAGAGCCAAAACCAACATCAAGGCCAATAGAACCAGAACCAAAGCCATAACCAAAATCAGAACCATATCCAAATATCAACTTCAATTCTAGCCTAAGCCAACAATAATTAAATACCAAATACCTATAACCATAAAAATAATGTTTTTGGCAATGGGGTCATCAAATCCTACCATGTACAAATGTTGGAAATATTGTCATTGATGTCAAAGGTCTAGCATTGATGATAAAAGCCCCATTGCATTTAATGGTGTTTTTAATAGTCATATTTTGGATAATATGTTTTAATATTAATAATTATATTTTTGGTTTCATATAAGTCAAAAGAGGGCCCATGGAGAAGTCAAAGAGTCATGGGGTAAAGACAAAAGAGGAATGGGATGCATTTTCCCATGAAGAGTCATCTTAAGGAATTTCAAGAGTCACCAAGTGAAGACAAAAGAGGGTATGGCACATTTTTCCATGAAGGGACACTTTGAGGAATATGGAAATTCACCAATATAAAGACAAAAGAGGAAATGATGCATTTTCTTATGAAGGATCACCATGTGACTTTTCAAATGCAAGGATACAAAGGGTCATGCAAGTTTGGTGCCATTTTCCATGAGGATTGAAGGGTCACAAAGGGTGAACACTAAAGGTCATTTGGAAAGCTATAAATAAAGGTTTGAGAAGCCATTTTCAATATGCAAGAGAGTGCATGGTTTTGTAATTGTTTTATATAATAAAAGAGGAGAGAAAAATAGGAGATATTGTAGAGTTCAATCATTTGCTGAGTAAGAAACATTGAGAGATAGTTGTTTTTTATACACAAGAGGGGTTGGTGCTAAAAAACATTTGAAAATGGGTTGGTGCTCCTATGGGTTGGTGCTCACAAATATTTGCTATGTTTGTGCTTGGAAAAGGGGTTGGTGCTCCTGCAAGTTGGTGCTTACAAACTTTATAATTTCATTTGGTGCTCATTCATATACTTTAGATTATTCTCCATCTTTTTTTTCCACTTTGGGTTTCCACGTAAAAATATGCTCTCTCTCTCTCTCTCTCTCTCTCTCTCTCTCTCTCTCTCTCTCTCTCTCTCCTATGGTGTATGTTATTGTTTTAGTTTTATTGCATATTTTGAATGTGTGATTAAGTGGTTAAAGAAAATAAATCAGATTAAGTGAAAAAATATATAATATAATGATTCACCCCCCTCTCAGTATATTTCATGCTTAAAAATTGGTATTAGAGTAGGTTCCTTTTTAAAAAGTTTAATAGTTTGAAAGAAGATCAAGGAAAGCATGATGGCTGGATCACATGAAGGTTTTTATACAAATAAGGCACCTTTGTTTGATGGGACAAATTATGCTTTTTGGAGCATAAGGATGAGGACTTATTTGATGGCTCTTAGATTTGACATTTGGCAAGTAATGGTGGAGGAATATAAAGAGCCACAGACACTTGTAACTACTCTGATAAAAAAGAAGGCAAGTAAAAATATTATCAAAGCTTTAAATGCTATTTTATATGGTTTATGTGAATAAATATTTGTTAAAGTTATGCAATGTAAATCTTTTCATGAAACTTGGGTAAATCTTGAGAATATTTACAAAGGTGATGAAAAGGTTTAGCAAGCTAAGCTTTAAACTTTTAGAAGATAGTTTGAGAGTTTAAAGATGGAAAAAGAAGAAAATATAACAAGTTACCTTTTATGGGTTGATCAAATAGTTAATCAGATTCAAGGTCTTAAAGAAAAGCTAGAAAAATCAATCATGTTATAAAAAGTTTTCAGATATGTACCATTGAGATATGATGCAAAAGTTTAGGCAATTGAATAAATGAATAATTTAACCAAGCTAAAGATGGATGAGCTACATGGTATACTTACAACATATGAGATGTAGACCAAACAAGAGAAAACCTCAAAGAGAGAATTTTCTTTCAACACATCAAATAAAGAGAAGGCTAAGATTCAAGAATCAAGTGACAGTTCTAGTGATGATGAAGATGACAACAAAGGTCTACTCATTCACAAGACAAAAAAAGGCATAGGTAAATATCAAGGGAAATTACCTTTTAAATGTTTTAATCGTGGAAAGATTAGACATTTTGCAACTAAGTGCCTAGATAAGGGTAATGGTGACAATGAAGAAGGAAAGTATACATACAAAAAGAATTTAAAAGAAAAATTCAAGAAGGGATTCGAGAAGAAGATTTTATTTTCTAAAGATCCTAGCTCAGCTAAAGATAGTGGATTTAGTAATGCAGAAGAAGAAGAGATTCATTTCATGGCCATACATGAAGATGCCTCCACAATCAAAAGTATAGATGATAAAAAAGAAGAACAAGATGAAGCTGAAGTGAATCTGAAAGAATAACTCATTTGTGTCCTAGAAATTTTAAAAGCTCTTGAGAAGAAGAATCGAAGATTGAATCTCTAGATTGAGTAAAATGAAAAGAAGTCAAAGAAAACAATTGAAGATCTACAAACACAGTTTGAAGAAGCCAAGAAGAATGAAAAAATCTAACATCATAATTGTAAAAAGTAAGTGAAGAATGTGAAAGGTATGTTATTGAAATTACTTCTTTAAAATTAGCTCTTTAAAATAAAAAAATTAATCAATGATAGAGCAACCAATGATTCAAAATTTGAAAACAACACTAATATGTTGAATAAGATATTAGAAAGTCAAAGATCAATGTCAGATAAGACAATTATCAGATTTGAAAAAGAGAAAGAGGAGGCCACTACTTTCACAGACAAGGTTAACACAGAAAAAGGAAAGAGCTATGCTAAAGCTCTTACAAAAGAGAAAATCAAAAGGGAAGTAATTAAGAATACATAAGACATCTCAAACAAAGAAGGATGGAAGAAAAAAAGCTACAAAAGGCAATCAGGTTAGAGATACATAAATAGGTCCTATTTTTATGGTTACTATTATTATTGTAATGGATATGGTTATAAGAGAATAGAATGTCAAAAAAGGGATAACAATTTCAAAAATAAGGAGAAAAAAACTCATGCAGAGTCAAGCAGAAGCCACAAATCTTTTCCTCCTCTATCAGGCTTTAATGAAGAGGCCATAATATGTTACAAGTACAAAAACTTCAGACACATAGTCCAGTACTATAGAAGTGTGTTCGAGTCAGTCAAGAAGGACTAAATTTTCAAGGCTCCATTCATCAATTAGAAATTTCAGACATGTTCATGACAGAAGCAACAACTTGAAAAATATATGTTAGTATAGATAGCTTTACATGCAATAAATGAAGAAAGCCATGGTTCATTGATAGTGGATGTTTGAGGCACATGACAAGAGACAAGAGCAAATTCATAACCTTAAAAAAGATCAATGGTGGCACAATGAAATTCAGAGATAATGCTACTACCAAAATTGTCAGAAAAGGTACACTAAGTTTGGATAATGGTAGAACTAGAGCTAAAAATGTTTTGTATGTAGAAGGTCTTAAGCATACTCTTTTGAGTTTAAGTCAAATATGTGATCACAGGCACACATTAAAATTTTATGTATAAGGTTGTGAAATTAGGAGAAAATATTCAGATGTGTTGGTTATAGATGTTTAGAGAATACGCAATAATTTGTATATGTTATCAGACATCAAAGGTCAAAGATGTTGTTTGAGTTAGATTGAATAAAGTTGGATATGGCACAGGAGATTGGGGCACATAAATTTTGACAATCTTTTCAACATCAGTAAGAAACAAGTAGTCATAAATATTCCAAAGATTACAAATCCATCCAACACACTTTGTGAACCTTGTCAACATGGGAAGTATGCGAGAAGGTGGTTCAAAATAAAAGAATACTCAACCACTTAGATGTTAGAGCTTGTTCACACTGATTTGTGTGGACATATGAGAACTCAAAGTACTCAAGGTGAGAATATTTCATGTTTATTATTGATAATTTTTACCATATGACTTGGGTAATGTTTTTAAATAAAAATTAGAAGCTTTCAAACATTTCAAAATGTTCAAAGCCTTAGTTGAGAATGAAACTAGTTTGAAGATTAAGTGCCTAAGATCAGATCAAGGAGGAGAATTCATGTATGATTAGTTTATTGAGTTTTATGAAGACCATGGAATAAAGAGATATTATTCAACAGCCAAAACTCCACAGTAAAATGGAGTAGTTAAATAAAGAAATAGAACAGTTCAGGAGATGGTAAGGATAATGCTAAATGAATATAAGAAATTAGATAAATATTGGAGAGAGGCAATTGCTATAGAAGTGCATATTTAGAATAGGGAATTATTGAGAGTCAATAGTGACAAGACTCCTTATGAGGCATGGAAAGATAAACGAACAATAATTGATCATTTTAGAGTTTTTGGCAACAGATGCTTCACAAAGAGAATCGATTAAAAATTGGGTAAGTTTGAATCTAGGGTAGATAAAGGTATATTTATTAGTTATTATTGCAAAATTAAAGCTTATAAATGTTATAACAAAATAACTAAGAAAATATTTGAAAGTGAAAGTGTCAGGATAGAAGATGGAACACAAAGAATCAGTGATCCAATAGACATTCCTGAAATCATTGAAGAGGAAGCTTTTGAAGAATTAGATGAAGATGAGAAGGAGAAAAAGGACATCAAAACCCCATCCAAATATGTCTAGAGAAATCATAATGAAAGTGACATCATCAGAGACATAAATGAAAGAATTCACACCAGAAGAATGATGGTAAGTGAATCTAAGCAAGTTAATTTCTCTGAGTTATCCAAAATTCAGCCTAGAACTTTTTCAGAAGCTAGACATGATAACCATTGGGATAAGGCAATTAATGAAGAATTACATTAGATATAAAAGAATGATACTTGGGAATTAGTACCTAGACCAAAAGATCACAATGTGATAGGAACAAAATGGGTTTATAGAAATAAATTGAATGAAAATGGAGAAGTGACCAGAAATAAAGCAAGATTAGTATGTAAAAGATATGCTCAGATTGAGGGAATAGATTTTGAAGAAAATTTTGCACCAGTGGCAAGGATAGAGGCTATTAGAATATTTATTGCATATGCAGTGTTTAAAAATTTCAAAGTATTTCAGATGGATGTCAAATCTACTTTCCTAAATGGGAATCTAGAATAAGAGGTCTACATTGAGTAGCTTGAGGGATCTATTCTTTCAAATGTTAGTAGCCATGTTTGCAAATTGAATAAAGCATTGTATGAATTGAAACAAGCTTTTAGAGCTTGGTATGCAAGACTTGATAAGTACCTGCAAGATCAAGGTTTCAAGAGAGGTTTTGATGACAGTAATCTTTACATCAAAATAGAAGGTGAGCATCAATTGATTGTTGTGGTATATGTTGATGACATCATTTTTGGAGGAAACATTGAAAAGATGACAAAATAATTTTTTGATAAAATGCAAAAAGAATTTGAGATGTCTATGCTTGGAGAATTGTCATTTTTCTTAGGGTTGCAAATATTTCAATCAGATAAAGGAATTTTCATATCTCAAATTAAATATGCCAAATAAATGTTGAAGAAATTTGGTTTTGAGGATTGTGCACCAGTTGGCACACCAATGAGTATAGAAAATAAGGTGAGCAAGGATGAATATTCACCTGTTGTAGATCAATATTTGTATAGATCTATGATTGGTAGTCTTTTATATTTGATAACATCAAGGCTAGACATCATGCATGCAGTAGGTATGGTTGTAAGATATCAATCAACTCCAAAAGATAGTCATGTTTATTTGGTGAAGAGAATATTTAGATATATCAAGGGGACATTGGATTATGGATTGTGGTATCTCACAGGCAGAGATTTCACTTTGGTTGGTTATATAGATTCAGATTGGGTAGGTTTCTTGGATGACATAAAGAGTACAAGTGGAGGATCTTTTTTCTTTGGTGATAGCTTTGTATCATGGCTAAGCAAGAAGTAGAACTTGATATCACTTTCTACAATTGAAGAAAAATATATTGGAGTGGTATTGTATTGTACTTAAGTGCTTTGCATAAAATAAACTTTGGAAGATATTAAGGTAAAATATGATGAACCTATTTCTATTTATTGTGATAACACAAGTGCTATTAATATTTTGACGAATCCAATGATGCATTCAAGAACAAAACATATTCCTATCAATGTCACTTCTTGAGAGAGCAAGTTGTAAATCAATAGGTTAAGATGGAATATATCAATACTACAAAGTAGATTGTAGATATTTTCACAAAGGTACTACCAAAAGACACATTTGAGTATCTGTGAGAGAAGTTGGGAGTAATTTATTTTACTTCCTACCGTTGAGGATCAACATCAGTTGAGGGGGAGCTATGTGTTAGCTCCAGGATAGGCCCTTTTCCATTAATTTCAAAGGGGGAGAAGAATAGAAAGAAGTATAGGTACAAGTGTAGAAATGGGTACAGAGAATAGGTACAAGTTACTACAGTAAGGGGGACTTACTATATGTTTTTCAAATGGTAGTATGTGTAGGTTTCAGGATGTGGTAGTTTCAGTTTGAGGTTGCCATCAATGACAAAGGGGGAGATTATTGGAAATATTGTCATTGATGTCAAAGGTCTAGCATTGGTGATAAAGGCCCTATTGCATTTAATGGTATTTTTAATATTCATATCTTGGCTAATATGTGTTAATATTTATTTAATATTAAAAAAAAATATTTTTGGTTGCATATAAGTCAAAAGAGGGCCCATGGAGAAGTCAAAGAGTCATGGGGTAAAGATAAAAGAGGAATGGGATACATTTTACCATGAAAATTCATCTTGAGGACTTTCAAGAGTCACCAAATGAAGACAAAAGAGGGTATGGTGAATTTTTCCATGAAGGGACACTTTGAGGGATATGAAAAGTCACCAAAATAAATACAAAAGAGGAAAGGATGCATTTTCTTATGAAGGGTCACCATGTGACTTTTCAAATGCAAGGATACGAATGGTCATGTAAGTTTGACACCATTTTCCATGAGAATTGAAGGGTCACAAAAGTTGAATGCCAAAGGTCATTTGGAAAGCTATAAATAAAGGCTTGAGAAGCCATTTTCAATATGCAAGAGAATGCATGGTTTTGTAATTATTTTATAAAAAAAAAGAGGAGAGAAAAGTAGGAGATATTGTAGAGTTCTATCATTTGTTGAGTAAGCAACATTGAGAGATAGTTGTGTTTTATACACAAGAGGGGTTGGTGCTCCTATGGGTTGGTGCTCACAAATAGTTGTTGTGTTGGTGCTCGACAAAGGGGTTGGTGCTCCTGCAAGTTGGTGCTTGCAAACTTTGTAATTTGAGTTTGTGCTTATTCATATACTTGAGATTTTTCTCTATGGTTTTTTCCAACTTTGGGTTTCCATGTAAAAATCTAGTCTCTCTCTCTCTCTCTTGTGTGGTACATGTTATTATTTTATTTTTATTGCATATCTTGAATGTGTGATTAAGTGGTTAAAGAAAACAAATTAGATTAAGTGAAAAGATATATAATATACTGATTCACCCCCCTCTTAGTGTATTTCATGCTTAACAACAAATGGTGCAAACATTGGATGTTTATTTACCCCTAGCCATTCAACAACCACCACCTCCATTCATTCAACCAAAGCCTCCTCAAAATAAACATCCACAAAATCAAGCCCAATTATAAACACCTCTTCTAAGAAGCACACCACCCATTGCCAGATAATTTAGTGACCTTAAGTAAATTATTGAGTTTGTATTCCATAAATTAGTTCAGATAAATATGAATATCTAGTCGGTGCTAAAACCGTTCCCTATAAGAATTATTTTTTATGACTAATATAAAGAACACAAATTTTGTGTGTACCATCATGTCAAGGGACATTCCATATGCTGGTTGATCAAGATGAGGAATCTGATGGAGAACATGTTGGATAATGGAGAGAAACAATGAGATACCCATACTCATATGATGAGTCATAAATTGGGCATCTATTAGAATCCATTTATTCATCATAATAATAACCAGTAGTAGCACCACCACCAATAAAAATAATGGTATAGAACATCACCATAAAATCAATAACAACAAAATGGTCAAAACTAAGAAAATTGGCCAAACCAACCAAGGAGGCAATTATGTTATTATGTATACTTACAACAATGTTGTAGGACATGTATTAGGTGATCATGTTGCCACCATTACCATTAACCCCCAACCAAATTCCTACCAACCTCCTTACACTGGAAATCATTATTCAAACCATGTTAATGGCTAGACTCAACACCACCCAGGAATTACCATTCCAAGTCCTATTACCTCTCCATGCAATTACCAAAACCCTGTACCATATCGATTTTGCACAATCATAACTCAATGATCCAAGATTACCATCAAGAAACTCAACAAACTTCCATGAATGAGCCGATTTAGACCTCTATGCCTATCAAAAATTAGCCAACTACCAAAATCTAAGGGAAGACCTATGATATTATGGAGTAGCTACATAAGACTCCTACACAAATATCCATCATGGATTTTCTATGTACATCTAACATCCATAAAGATACATTGAACAAATACTTGAGCTAATTCCTCATACTTGATGACATCATGCTAGATAAATTGCAAGCTATGGTATTTAACCCCTAGCCAAAGACTTACCTTTGACCAAATCGACATGTCATCCTTGGGCCTATTGCATAATAACCCATTGTACATAGAGGTTGTATAAAAAACCATAAGGTTAAATGTGTCCTTATAGACAATGGTTCAAGAATAAACATTGTGTACCTAAAGTTGGTAAAGCATATCAGATATATAGTGACCGATATACAACTATATACCATTATTATCAAGGCATATGATAATAATAATTGGAATCACAAGGTACTATCATCTTGCTAGTGGTCATTGGGCCCTTGACCCACAACATTCTATGCTATGTTTTGGATATGGAATTATCTTAAAAATTAATTTTGGGCCGAACCTAGATCCATGAAATTAGGGCCATACCTTCCACATTACACCAATGTATTAAATTTAACCATTAAGGATTAGAAGTGACTATACCAATTGACCTCCAATCTTATCAGTATTAAAAATGAATTGAGGTAGAATACAAGATCTATAATTATCATTTTGGCATGAGTCCTATACCTAAATTTGATGTGGGAAATATTGATAAAGCCAAAGCCATTGAATCAGGACCAAAAGCCAATTATATTGACCATGATAGCCTAGATTCTCCCTCATTTGCACCTCCACCAAAAATTGCCAATCACTTTTATATATCTGACAAAGGTATAGGAGAATACAATACCCTTGACTCTTTTTATATTTCCAAATTATTGTAGAATCCAAAATCCTATAGGAGACCCAAAGACAAGATCACTTACATGGAGTGGTAGACCAAGGTAAAATCTCATCTTGTCAAACCCATTATTTTTAAACCAACCTCTGTCCTATAACAAGACCCCTTAGCCAAAGATGATTCATGGATTTCAACTGATGATCTAGTTGATTATTACCAAAGTGTAAAGTATCCTATTCCTAACTAGATTATGGATAACTTAGCTTATGAAGTTAGAGTCTCGAGGATACATTATCAAGGGACAACCAATCTAGTCTCAATGACCAAGTACAAGGGAATACATGGTATTGGATTTAAACTACGTTGGGGTGACCCCACATACATTATTCAGGTTACAACACCATCAAATAGCAAAGATGATGTTGGCAGTGATGTAGGGTCTGATATATCATCTATGCTGGTTTTTCCAACACAAATTTATTTAACCCTTATGTTGTTTGTATCATCAATCCTGTTTATTGCACTTTGTCACTTACCCTTTATCACCCACAATTTATAGACTGAGACCAACAAGAGTTAACAATACCATTAGATGAGTTTGAAAATAATGAGGCTATATGTGAATTTTTGGGTTTAAGGAATCATGTTCATCTAGGAGATCACAAGAAAGGTTTTCATATCAAATTGGATCTTGCTACCTATGTCAGAGAGTGGGTGAACTTCCTTGGCTAGAAAATAAAACAAAATCAAACATTGTGGTCTAAAAGTGAAAATATCTTTGAAGCAATTTTATACAAAGGTAAGCATAAATAAAAAGGTAAATCTCTAGGTGAAAACATTTTTTAGGAACCATTAGATGGGGATGTTCACCCCTCTTTGCATGAAGCACAAGACACCAATAGTCTAAGACTTATTTATGGATCTAAAATCATTACTGATGAGTGGTAAGATTTTGTGTAGATTATTTAAGGGTGACCTAAAGTATTTGTTACATGGCCTTTACTAGCATTAGGAGATTATGATTCATCCTGATTGGGTGAATTAGATGAGCCAGTCCAATGAAAGGACTTTGCCATTACTAACTAGTTTACCTCTTTGCCGACTATTTTAGAAGATGGTTCTACACTTCTTGTACAAAACACTTCTGAGGTTAATATTGGGACTCTATAGGACCCAAAATGGATCAAATTAGGTGTGTCTCTCATTGAGGAGGATTGTGAAGTATTTATATCCCTTTTGAGGGAGTTTGTTGATAGATTTATATGGGCCTATTTGTATATGTCAAGTTTGGACCCCACCTTGGTTATACAGTGATGTAGGAGAATCACTACCTAATTATACATATGGATATAATTGTCATGTTTTGAGTTTTAGTAGGTTGTTTTGATCATCTTCGGTATGTAAGAGTCCATATTATGTGATAGCTCCTTGTAAAAATTTGAATTAGAAGTGTATTGGCATTTATCTACCAAAACTTTGGTTTAAATTTTCAAATGCTCTTGTGTAGTTTAGGAGATCTCAACTTCATTTCAAGAATTATCAATGTTATAAGTTGTATGGGTTGGTTATAATAAGTATTTATGGCTATTAAACCCACACATGACTCAGATTATGAGTCATCTTGGTGAGTAGGTGAGTAGGTTAGGTGGTTTTTAATGTATAACAAGGAGGTTAAGAGTTACTTATGGCAAGCTTTGGGGTCTTTTTGATGAAGGTAAGTGTTTTGTTGTGAAAAATTCATTCAATTAATAAATAATGATGGATTTGAATCCGAAGAGATAATGTAAAATAACCCCAAGAAAAATGAATATATAGTTTAGTTGTTTGAAGAGAAAACTATGATAGGATTTGAATTTCCTGTGTATGGACAATGCAAGAAGTAATTGTGCAACAACAAAAATTGTAAAGAAATTTTATAAAGATAAGTATTGTTAATATTGCATCATTAGTAAATTGATTTCATTGAAATTTTGGAGGTTCTTGATATGTAATGAGGTTGTTTTAATATTGGTGAGTAAGAAGATTCAAAACAGTCTTGTTTCTTGTGTTTAGGTAATGATTCTTAATTGATTATAAAAGAGGAATAAAACCATAATATTAACATTATGTTTAAGTTTGTGGTGGAGTTGGTAAATGTATTAAAACACCCCTAAGTGTTCTTAAAGGTTTAACTTGATTTGTATTTTATATATACTCATAGAATTGACAATACAATTATGTGTAAGATTGAGAAACCTCACGCAGTCAAACTGTGTACAAAGAGAAAGGATAGAATAAGTTGTAAATAAGAATTTCAGTGTTTGGAAGATGTCTAAATTTCACTTATCCCATATCATTTATACCTACACATGTGACTATGTTATTTTTTAAATTGACATGTCAATGTAACAATGGTGCTAAATAATACATGTAAGTTATATCAAACCAAGGTGGAGGCAGATTTTAATGGGCATTTTACCTTTATCACCTTATAAATTTAAATTCAATATAAGATATAAATGTATTTGTATTGTTCTCTTAGATAAAATAGTTCATGTAGAAAATCATGACCTTGTTAGAGAGGAATGTGTTGATTATTGCAAAGTAAAAGTTGTAAATATTTCAATGCAGGTAATTATTAAATACCCATTATAGTCTGCAACTTCTCACAACTCTTAATTTTAATGGTCTACATGAAGTTTAGTCTGACAACACCTATTTTCCATGACCAACAACACTAACAATAAAATCAACTAGCTCTTCATTGTTGTTGGTTGAGTCTATGATTATAGATTATTTTATGTCTTGAATAAAATTGGGTAGAGAGGTGTAAATAGGAGGGAGGTAGAAAAATATGTAGGCCATGTAGGTGGGACATTCAGAGGACCAACATGCAAGGGAGTCTTTCAGGTTGGCAAATCAAAGCGTAAGATGCATGCATCATGAAGAAAACGAACTTTTATGGTGACTTGTGTTTACATTAGAGTCATGTTTTGTTGTGATTTTAGTATGGGTTTGTTTGGGAAATGAACTTTTAAATTAAAATTCTGATATTATAATATTACATTGTGGTATGTCATTTGTCTAATGATATTAGTGCATTAAATAATTTGAAAAAAAAATTGTAGTTAGTATTTTGTAATATCAATAATTTGTTTTATGAAGAAAACTAACTTTTATGGTGACTTGTGTTTACATTAGAGTCATGTTTTGTTGTGATTTCAGTATGGGTTTGTTTGGGAAATGAACTTTTAAATTAAAATTCTGATATTATAATATTACATTGTGGTATGTCATTTGTCTAATGATATTAGTGCATTAAATAATTTGAAAAAAAAAAATGTAGTTAGTATTTTGTAATATCAATAATTTGTTTCATAAAGTGGATTGTAAGGTTGAATGAAACTTTTTCTTTTATTGAAATGGAGTGTGATAAAGGTTAAAACTAACGGTTTCCCCAAGGGTGCAAGTTATGCTAGAAGGGATGTTACTTTATGTTTTGGTAAAGTGTGTATTTTTAAAGTTAAAGAGTTTAAATTGGCAGTCGTATCACACTCAAAAATCATGGCCACTGACACTGTCTTACATTTTTTTCACAAAGCATTAGGAAACATCTACAAGAGATCAGATTCCTCTCAATAGTGAAGGTGTCAAGCCAAAGAAAGGTTAGAGCCTCTCTTAAAAGAGACTTGTTGATTACATTTTATGACAACACAAACATATTAACTATGTGGCCTATCTGATACATCTCAACATATGTTTATGATGTGGCATTTGGGCATTAACCTATTTTAAGTTAAGATACCCACTATAGGAAAAAGGAAGGTGAACCATACATATTTGTATTGAGAATTATAATGGTCACATAGAAATAGGTTTATGCCCAAATGCCATGCCATGACCAACCACCAAGGGCAATTTCTGGGATAAATTTTAAATCATGAATAAGTTTAGTACTTAGCAACTTCCTTGAACATGACACATCAGCCATATGTGTCCAGTTTATTAAATTATACGCATTTATACTTAGAAACCATTACAATTTACAATTTAAAGGGTATGAATAAATTTATTACCAAATATATATATAAAATATTATTGAATATATAATATATTATATAAATATCTTATTAGTATTATAATATATATTATAATACTCATTTTCTTATGTATAGTTTGTATTATGTATTTTATATTTTTATTATAATATTAAATATTATATACTATTATGATATCAAAAACCTTCAACACAACCGTTGCAGGATGAACAACTCGATTGATGTAGCTATTGATGTTAAACAAAATATTCTTAGTATAAGGTATTTAGTCATTATTTATATTTTCCATGCTCTAATTTTGTATTGGTATGTGCAAATATTTAAAATGTTCTTTGAGAGGATTTTAATGTTTACTGAGAAGAAAGCAAGAAAAAAAATCAAAACCCTTAAAACATAGAAATACCTCTCTGTGTATTGTAGTCGATAGGGAATTTTAAAGCTTACTCCTGATACAACTGGTTTACCTAAAGTTTTTCTAAAGGACCACAACAAGACACCATGATATATATACCTTTTACCATGTTAACACATGAAGAAGTCACAAATAGTTAATAGTTAGTAGTTGCATTTGATCTGAGACTGGATAACTTTTACCTGACGACTGTGTTCGGCTTTGAGTCCACTACCACCAGTATGGAGACTCCATACTCTCTCCATGAATTCAAAAATTTGAGAAGGCTTTGTGGACTGACCACCCCTAGGAATCCATTATGTTAGAAAGGCAGAGCTGTGACATCGCCACCACCATTGGTGGATCGATAGCATCACCACTAACACTTAGGCTTTGACCTTCATTGTCAGGCCCTATCTTTCCACCTTGTGGCATTCACAACCTCACATCTTCACTAGAGTCGAGCTTACCACTACGTTCTCCACAATCTTGGCATGCCTCACAAGATCTCACAGCTTTCAAGCCAACACGACACTGCTCCTAGCATTTACAGTACCCAAAAGCCTCCAAACCAACAAATAATTAGGCTGCTAATTATTCTTACACAGTGAAAGTTCAGTTAAAAGATCACATAAAATGGACGCAGGCGACTAAAAACATTGATATCATTAATTGTCATTTTTATTCTAAAAGTTTGATCAGGCATTCATTTTCTGTGATTGACATCTGAGACTTTTTTGTGATTGACAGTTGAGATGAAAGTTATGTGCAAATAGAGATTACTAGATAATTTGGAGCTATTTTCATTTTTCATCCTAATAATATAATAGTATATTATTAATTATAATATTATACTATTTTAATATAATATATATTATAATTATATTTTAATATATAATGTAGAATAATATTATATAATTTTATTATATTTATATATATTAGATCAGAGTATTAATAATAATATATAACATATTATTATTATATGTTTTATTTTATGAATATATTATATTTAATGTATTATTTTATTTATATATATATTATGATTATAATAATTATGTAAATATTATATTAATTATAGATATGTCACTAAACTTTGCACATGTATTTGTTCGAGCTTTTTCGAGTTTGTCACCTTAAATATCTTGTCATTGCTTCTCATTATCACTGCTCAGCTCATCTTGAAATATTTTATAGCTTTCATGCTCTGAATGGCCATGCCTTTCCCTACCACTTCTCCATTTCTCAAGCTCTGTGAAATAAAATGCCTCCTCCTTGCACAACCCATTATCATATGAAGGAACATACAACCTAATTTTCCATCATTACATACACTCGAAATATCAAATTATTTTTGCCTAATGCTTTGTACACAAAATGTGAGAAGGGGTCAATGACCATGGTTTTCAAGTGAGGTATGACTATGGATTTACACTCTTTCACTTTATAAAACCACTTTACCAAAACAGAGAATTACATCCCTTCCTGTGCAACTTGCATCTTTAGGGCAACTGCTAGTAAATTATTTTTATGTAAAGCAAGTGAGGGAGATAAATTTGGGAAGATTTTTTGATAAGTATTTAGAAGATTTGATTAAAATAGAAAACAAGGAGATAATATTTAGGGGTGGATATGATGAATGAATAACATGAGTCCACCTAACAAAAAATAATATCAAGTGTAAGAATAATGGTGGGCTATGCCCCTCCTTTTTTTAATAATTTTTTTTATCAAGTTTACAAATGGCCTTTTCAATTCATTACTTGTTTTAGTGCATGGGTGGGTACCCTAAATGGATGGATTGGTTAGGATGGTAATTTTTGACAAGTTGTAATGTAAATCATTAAGTCTTTAAGGTCATTATGACTTTGTAAATGACTTAAGATTGTAGGAATAAGTTAGTTAATGGTTGTTATTTTATATTAAGTTTCAATAATCTAAAAAAATTGTTGTTTTGAAAAAATCATAGATGATTGATTATAACAAATTTATGCTAGAAGTTTCCAAAAAGGTGTAAGGTATGTCAGAATGGATGTCATACTTTTTATAAAGCAATATTTTATAAAGGGAAAGAATTTAAATTGGTAGTTGTACCTCACTAAAAAACCCTAACAATTGACCATGCCTCACCTTTTGTTCATGATGAGATATTCAACAATAATGTAATATTTTTGGTGGAGGTGACAGTGCCAAATGATATTGTGTGTTCCTTTATATTGTATGCCAATGCATTGTGAAGGAAGGACATATTTTTTTTTACAGTGAGCTTGAGCAATGGTGAAATGGTGGGGAAAGGCAAGGTTATATAAAACATGGAAGTGGTGAAAGATTCTAAGGTTAACTTCATGGTGATGGTGAGGGGAAATGACAAGGTATTTTAAGTGGTGTACTTGATGAACCGTGGAGGATAGGAAGATACACATTCAAATTTTACTAACATATCACATCTATCAATGTAATTTCAAGATAGGCTATGAGACCTCAATCTCTTATCCCTGCATCAATGGATTACATTGTTAATTCAAACCACACATAAGACATGAAGCCCTGTTGTAATCAAATCATCTCTCATGACATCTTCATCCACCCTTGACAATAAAAAATGGCCATTCAAAGATGCTTCCACCTTGCAAGATAAAAACCCCTTTGCAATGGGCCATGGTCAAGAAAATCCAAAATTTGTCATGAATCTCAGTCTGGGGTTCAATTTGGTCCCCTTGGTGTACGATACCATCATACTCACCATCATCTTTTATCTCACCTTAAAATATTTCACTATATATATGTTTTGTAGGGCCTTGCCCATTCTTCTAGGGGCTTAGTATGGTGTTTCCATATGTTCTTAAGCATAACGTAATTGCTCTAGGTATAAATATATTGGTATCATGGATGAATGCAAGCTACAAGATAGACTCTGGGACCTTAATGTCTTATCCCAACATCAACGACATTGTATCATTGATTCAAGTTGCACATGAGATGTGAAGCCCTACAACAATCAAATTGACACTTGTGATGTCCCCGTCCACCCTTAACAATAGAAAATGATCAATTAAAGATGTCACCACCTTGCTTTGATATATCTAACATGTATTATTATACACTATTATTACATTGATGTACTAATTTAATATGTAACGTAGTTACATGTATAGGTGTAAATTATATGGGATAAGTGCAAAATTCAGTAATATACCATATATATCTATTATCTATTTTAACTATATAAAACAAATTTAAACAAATTTAAAATCAATTTGACAAAAAGAAAATGGAAAGGCTTTCTAAATGATACTATATCCATTATATTATACTCTTTATATATATAAAAAATTAATATTATAAAATTAATATTATATTATAATATAACTATTTATATATAATATAGATGTAATATATAATATAGTATTATAGTGTAGTGTAATATAATATAATATATTATTGTATATATATTTATATTATCTACTTAAAAAAAATACTAATATGTGTACACACACACACACACACACACACACACACACACACACACACACACACACACACACACATATTAATATTTACATCATATTATTATTATTATTATTATTATTATTATTATTATTATTATTATTATTATTATTATTATTATTATTATTATTATTATTATTATTACTATTATTATTAAGGTTAGAGGGAATTTTGCTGGATAACAAATAAAGAAGAAGATTACGATAATTTCCATGAAGACATATGACCACAAGCCTAAAAACTAGAAAGACAAAAATATTAAAACCTTGGCTTATCAACCTATAGTATGATAAATACATCAGATAGAAACAAACCGAATACAGACAACTTTACCATGATATTCAAACTAAACACATAATTGATGAAACACAAAACACCAGTGTCAAGAACCACTGAAACCAACAACAACCCAGATCCTTCTAATAGCCAAACCCTCAAAATTCAAGCTAATTATAGCCAATACTAGACTAAACCAAACAATGTCATGGATGATGCCTTACTAATGAACCAAACCATCACTATTATCCACCATAAATTGAAATAAAAACATGAAATAATAGATAAACATATGCCAAATGCAATGCAAATCCACCAATAATGAATCCACATACACAATAAACAACTAAAATATCAGAAAGATCTTGCAGCTAATAAAAACTACCAATGCTAACTTTGACTTGAGCTTGTGGGGAGAGGAGTAAAACTTCCAACTTCTATGTCCAACATAATAGGTGGTGTTTTTTTCTTGTGCATCATTTTTCCATTGCCATTCTCCCCCTTCATCAAAATTCACATCCTGACTAATAATCCATTTCTTTGTGTCAGGATTATAGAATCTATATCCATTAGTTGCATCAAAATATCCCATAAAGATATAATGTTGGGATTTTGCATCCAACTTCTTTCATTTCTGAACTAGAATATGAACATATGCAAAACAACCGAACACACGAAGATGAGCCAATGAAGGCTTATGACCACTCCAAGCTTTATTTGGAGTGATGTTGTGAACTGCTTTTATGGGCCTTCAATTCAAGAGGTATACTGTTATTACCACTGCTTCTCCCCAATAATAATTTGGATGATTTTTTATTGCAACATACTTTATGCCATTTCCATAATGGTACAATTATTTCTTTCTGAAATAACATTTTGTTGGGGGGTGTAGGCTGTAGTAAGTTGTCTCATGATGCTATTTTTGTTACAAAAATCAGAAAACTCATTGGATGTAAATTCTCCCCTCTATCTGTTATGAGTATTTTCAGATAATACCCACTTTATTTTTTAGCCATAGCTTTAATGTTTTTTAAGCATTCAAAAGCTTCAGATTTTAGCTTAAGAAAATAAAAACATATGTGGCAAGAAAAATCATCAATGAATGTCAAAAAATAATGATGCTTACCCAAAGATTCTTCTCGCATAGTACCACAAATGTCAGCATGCACAAGTTCCAGAGGAGATTTTGCCCTCCAAGATTTGTTCATCAGAAAACTGTCTTGATGCTACTTGCCAAGTGCACACCTTGAACAAACTTCTTATTTTACCTAAATTGCTGGAAGTCCTCTCACCATATTCTTCTTGTGAAGTAAATTTAATCCTTGAAAATTTAGATGACCATAATATTGATGCCATAACCATGAATCATATGTGGTTGCTTTGAAAGCATGCATAGTAGTGGAATGCAATGTGAGAGGAAATAACCTATTCTCTATCATAAGAACATTTATTACAAGATGATAATTAGCTGATTTATCAAATATTTTGAAGCAGTTGTCTTCAAACATAATTTTATAATTTCTTTCTACAAGCTACCCAATACTTCAAAGATTATGTTGTAATTTGGGCACATGCAATGTATCATGGATATAAATAGTTTCTCCTTGATTAGTTTTTATAGCAAGGATACTTTTTTCGATCACATCAACCTCTTTATCATCACCAAATTTTACTTGAATTTTTATAGATGTATTTAATTTGAAAAAGAGATCATATTTACCTATCATATGATTAGAGCACCCACTATCCAAGAACCACAAATCTTTTTGATTTTCTTTCACCAAATTGCATGTGAAGAAGGTGGAGTGTTTGTGTTGGCCTAATTTGTTAACTCATATTACATTGTGTAGCACAGGTTAGTTAGTTGTATTTCAGCTTTACATAGGTGTCGATCAGTGATAGTTTTATAATTGTTTCTAGCCTTCACTCTAGTATCAGAGCCTATCAGTCAGAGATCAATGCAAGCTTGGGACACAGTAGTACGATAGAAGCTTGAGACATGTGTAGCAGAAGTGGAAGTCCAACGTAGTAGAGAAGATAATTATGACTGCTGAATTCTATAAAAAGCAAAGCCTAGGAGAGGAACACGTGCAACAAAAGTGTGCTACAGAGTGAGAACCTAACATTTGGGAGAAACATTTTAGCCTACAGTGGATCACATGAAAGTGTGATGTATAAGCAAAAATCAAGGAGATAGAAATGAAATAAGACCATTATCTTTATCTTGGAGATAAGTGACCTATAACAAAGTTGAAATAGCCACTCGTAAGTTGAAAGAACTTAGATCAAGCGAAGACAACATGAAGATTTAGGAAGAGAGTCACACGAAGAGCAGAAGTCTTGAGAATTGAAACCAATTCACACGCAGTCAAAGGCAAAATATTGTGAAGAAGGCAACATTCTTGCAAGGTACATGCATTATGTTATATAGAATTTTGAAGCTTTAAAACAATAAATACTATTCTTACTTGTAATTACTTTACAAAAGTAAATTAAGGAAATATTTCAAATATATCTGCACCCAAGTTGTTATTCTCAGATGCCTATATCTTAAAAGGGCCAAATTTTCCCACTTGGAAGATGAAGATGCAGATGATTCTTTAATTTGAAGAATTATGGGACATCATCATTGGAATAGTGACCCATCCTCCTAGACTTGATGAGCAAACAAATTTCAATGAGTCAGATGTGAAAGTGCTCATGTTGATAACTCTCAATATTACTGATGAAGTTCAACCACATGCTTTTGATGTACAAACATTGAAAGAGGCATGGGAAATTTTGTTCATAATTTATGAGGTGAAGAACCAGACCAAAATCCTACATCTATGATCACTTCTTCATACATTCAGTATAAAATCAGGTAAAAAGGTTGAGGAGTTCTTACATCACATTGTAGAATTATGATCAAAACTTGTGCTTGGAGAGAAGATCGAGGACAAGATGTTGGTTCTGATCACACTGAGATCTCTCCCATCTTAGTTTTGCACATTCATTATGAGACTCAACATTACCAATCAAGTAGTGTCTTTCAAAGAACTTGTCAATTTGTTTCAACAAGAGGAAGCAATTCAGTCTATGCACGAAGAATTTGAGTACAAAGCCCTGATCTCTAAGAAATGGGGTTCAAAATTCAAGAAAAGGACCCCTGAAGTAGCCATAAAAACATCAACAACAACAAAATACTAAGAAGCCAAAGTGGTTGTATTAAATTTGCAAAACCCACATGCACGATACTAATCATTGTTGGTATAATGCCTTGGCTCAAGGCCAATCCAGTTGAGAGGGCTCATCTAGTAAAGAAGATTCACATAAATCTAAGAGAGATCCTCAACAATGGAATAATAAAGGGCATGTAGCAGTACAAAATCAAGAGGAAAATTCATCTGATGATGAAGTAGTAGAAGTAGCATATGGAGCCCATGATGAGCTTGTACTAGTCTCCTAAACCTTGACAGTAGTGAGTAAAGTTTGGTTAATAGACTCTGGTGCCAACAAGCACATGATTGGATGTATGGAACTCTTTGATTCACTAAAAACTCACCCAATTGGAGATTGAGTTTGAATAGCTAACGATAAAGAGTACATTTCAAAAGGAATTGGACGTGTCACCATCCCTCTCAAGATAAGATGTTGTGTTCTCACAAAGGTACTTTATGTCCTTGGTTTGACAACAAATCTTTTATTTGTCAATCAACTATTGAATCGTAAGATAAAAGTAGAGTTTCTAGTCTAGGAAGGCATCAAATCATATCTTATTTACCAAGAAGGTTAGGTTCTTGCTAAAGCCTTCTTGAAGGATCGATTATTTGCCTTATATGTAGTTTCAACCATTGAAGTTACATTCACTGCCTCTATAAAATAATCCATTGCACTTTGGCACTATCGCTATGGGCATCTATCTACTATTTCACTCTTTTAGCTTAGTTTTAGGGCAATGGTATGTAAAATTACTCAGCTTTCCTATTCTTTGTCAATATGTCCTAGTTGTCTTGCAGGGAAATAACATTGGGATCCATTTAAACCAAGTTCCTTTCATGCTAAGGAATGTCTTAATGTGGTGTATACTAATCTATGTGGACCCATACCAACATCCCTTCAAGGATTCAGGTACTTTCAATTGTTTATTGATATTTTTCTTGCAAGACTTGGGATATCTTTCTCAAAAGGAAAAGTGAAGCCCTTGGACATTTCAAGGCCTTCCATTAGCATGTTGTTACACAATCTAGGAAGTAACTTCAATTCCTTTTCTTAGATTGAGGAGGGGAATTCATAGCAAAAGAATTCTTAACATTCCTAAAGTAACATGGCATCAAGCAACACCTAACTGCCCCTTATATGCCTCAGCAGAATGGAATAGCAGAATGATGCAATCGCTCAGTCCTGGAGATGGCTCATTTCATGTTATCCACTGCAAAGTTGATGGCAAAATTTTAGGGAGAAGAAATACAGATGGTCGTCTATCTTCTCAATAGAGGACCAACAAAGATCTTGCTAGACAAGACACTGAAAGAAGTATGGAGTGGTCGTAAACCAAAAATTTCCCATCTTTGAGTATTTAGTTGTACTTCTTATATGCATGTTCTAGATAAAAAGAGGAAGAAGATCGAACCAATGACCCTCTAGTGTATTTTCTTAGGGTATAACACTACCTTCAAATCATACCATCTCATGGATCCTAAAATGAAGAAGATTTATGAAATTTGTGATGTGGTCTGTGATGAATCATCATTTGACTCATTGTTACAGAAGGAGACAAACTAGATAACCTCTCACAGACTTTTCCCATAGTTAGATGATGAGCATGAAGAAGGTGAGCTGCAAGAAGGAAAATTGTTCATTGATCTTGGTAATCTACAAGACAGTTCTTCATCAAATAAATAGCCACATTGACGTCTTAAATGGCTAGATTCCACAATCAAGGACTCAAACCTGAGCTCTCCTCTAGGCACTTCATCAGGAGTTCAAACAAGAAAACAGGTGAGACATGAAGTCAATCTTGCACTCATGAGTTTAGTAGTTGATAGCACTGAACAAAATATAGTTCAAGAGGCCTTAAGTCAACCTTAGTGGAAGAAAGCATGGATGTTAAATATGATGCCCTCATCAAAAATGGGATGTGGGAACTTGTTGATCTACCTATAGGTAAGAAATCCATTGGCTAAAATGGATTTTTAAAATAAAGTATAAGGTAGATGGATCCATCAACAAACAAAAAGCATGACTTGTTGTAAAGGGTTATGCTCAGTAAGAGGGCATTGATTATGAGGAGACCTTTGCACCCATTGCAAAGATCAAAACCATCAAAATTATTTTTGCATTGGCAGCACAGTATGGATGGAAAATTCAACAAATAGACATCAAGAGTGCTTTCCTGAATGGTGATCTAAAATAATAAGTATACATGACCCAACTAAAAGGTTTCATCGATGACAAACATCCACAAAAGGTATGTCATCTAGTTAAGTCTCTTTATGGACTTAAGCAAGCACCTCGGGCATGGTACATAAAAATAGATGATCACCTATTGCATTATGGTTGAATTTGTAGCCCTTCTAATTCCAATTTGTATATCCAGAAGGTTGGTACATGTATTTTCATTCTTATCTTGTATGTGGATGATCTTGTGATCACTGATAGTTCAGATGATATTATTGATGTAGTAAAGAATGATCTAAAGAAATCATTCAATGCGACTGATTTGGGTCTACTACATTATTGTCTTGGCTTGGAGATATGGTAGAAATAGAATCACATCTTTATCTCCTAGATGAAATACACTAAGACACTTCTGGAAAAGTATAGAAGATCAAATTGTAAACCTCTTTCAACACCAATGGAGAAAGGTTTACAAATCTCTTTATTCCAAGATTCCCCTCAAGTGGATGCAACTCTCTATAGATAGCTCATTGGGATTCTCATCTACTTGACCTACACCAGACTAGATATATGTTTTTTTGTGAGCTATCTTTCTAGATTTATGCAGGAACCAAAGAAATGTCATTGGATTTCAGCAAAACATGTTTTGAGATATGTCCAAGGTACACTTGAGTATGGTCTAGAATACAAGAAGAATAGTTAGTTATTTTTTCAGGGGTACACTGACTCAGACGATGCTAGATTTGTTGATGATAGAAAATCTACTTAAGGATACATTTTTCATCTCAGATCTAGACCCATTTTGTGGATTAATAGATAACAATCAATAGTTGATCTCTCATCCATAGAAGTAGAGTATCACGTCACTCAAGGAGATATGTGTGAATCTATATGGATATGTTACATTTTGTCTGATATGGAGATTCCTAAAGATCGACCACCAATTCTATTCTATGACAATCAAGGTGTGTTAAAGCTTGTGAAGAATCTAATATTTCATGAATGAACCAAACACACTGAGGTTCAGTGTTATTACACTAGAGAACAAGTTTTGAACAACCATATTCAACTCCAATACTACCCAACATATTTACAAATAGCAGATATACTCACCAAGTCTCTTGGCAAGGTGAAATTTGATCTATTTCGATGGTACATTAGTAAAAACAATGTAATAAAGGGGGGAATGTTGGCATAATTTTTTAACTCATATTACATTGTTTATCATAGGTTAGTTAATTATATTTTACTTTTGCATAGGTGTTGATTAGTGACAATTTTATAACTATTTCTACATTGTATATATATCCGATTCTGGGAACAATTCAGATATAAAAGTTTTAGTTTATTCTTCAGTTTGGGATCTTCTTAAAACTTTTGAGTATATTTGGCTCTTGACTTGTTCAAGTCAGATTTATTATTTCTACATATAGATTCATAATGTATATAGTGATCATAATATTTGCACTAGATGCTTCTCCTATCCACAAAACTTTTGCCTATTCCTCTTCCTCTATTATAACTTCTTCCTCTTCCTCTATTATAGCTTCTTCCTCTTCCTCTACCATGTCCTCTATTATTAGAAGGCTCCCCTTGAGATTTGCTTGTCTCAAAAAAAGGAGTTGTTGATTTGTCTCAACCTTCACTGTAGACTAGAAATATTGCACTAAACTCTCTATAGAACATTGGATACACTCCTCATGAGATTTTAAAGAACCAACCAACTCTACCACTTTGAAGGTGGTGAGATTTTTGCTTTCTTCAATCGCTATCACCACTAGATCAAATTTAGAATGAAGAGATCTCAATATCTTCTCTATAATTTTTTGTTTTGTAATTGCTTCCCCTTGTGTTCTAAGCTTATTCACAACATCTTGAGTCCTAGTAATAAAATCTTGAATAGACTCATCTTCTTTCATCCTTAAATTTTCAAACTCTCTTCTTAAGGTTTGAAGTCTTACCAATCTAACTTTTCTAAAACCTTGGTATGAAGTTTGTAGGGCCTCCCATGCATCCTTTGACTTTGTCATACCAACTATACAAGGACAAATTGACACATCCAATATAGATTGGATGGCAAAGAGAGCTCAATTGTCCTTCTTCTTGTCTTTTTTCAACTAAGTTCATTGATTTGTTGTCAAAGTATTTAGAGCATTTTGATTAGTAGGTTATATGTATCCCACTTCTACTAATTCCCAAAGATCTTGGGATAATAGTAGGGTCTTCATCTTTATATTCCAATATTCGTAGTTGTCTCTAGTAAACAATGAAAGTTGGAATGGAAAGTTGCTGCTATGTGCCATTCTAGAGATAACTGACAAGTGGAAATTATTATCTACAAAATTAGATTTTAGTACCTGCTCTAATACCAATTGAAATGAAATAATATATGCTCTAACACTAGACTGAGAGCTATAAAAATAATACAGATAAAATAAATATACAATTTTTCAAGAAAAACTTGGAAAATATAATAAACTTAGAAGAAAAACAAAATTCTAAGAAAGACTTCCTTAATTCAATTGGGATAAGTGCTCTCCTTAACCACTTATTAATAATAAGGAGATCTTGAATAAAAATAGTTTAACATGATGTTTACACAATAGTCTAAAAATATAAAGATTAAAAATAAATAAATTTGTCTATCATGTGTTGTTGCAGTAGCAGTCTAAAAATAAGACTTCAATTATTAAAATAAAAATAAAAATAAATTAAAAACTCTGTTGTTGATTATGCACTGAGACATGCATGTCTTTAGGCTATCTTGAAGCCTTGACCAGGGGACACTATGCCCCCGAAAGTAGAAAAGACCCTAAAGCCCAGGGCTCAGAACATCGATCCTTTTCCATTTGACCTGATAAAGTGTGTGAACAAGATAAAGTGACCCCCAACACAGACCCAAGAAGATAGCATTGAAGCCCAAAAGACCAACGCCACAAAAAATCCTTGTTTCTCCCTTCAAGCCAAACTGGAAGTTTGAACTTTTACCAAAGTCGTGAACTCCTTAGCACCATCCACCTTAAGCACAAAAAAGGCCAAACCCAAAATAGGGGGTGCTTGACGAAATGAAATATCCACTTCCAAACCCTTAACAGTGGAAGGGATAGCACAGGGTTCAATGGTCAACACTTTCAATCATTCTTAACTGCCGATCTACCCGGAAAAACCACTCCCAACCTCAGCAACCAACTTCATAACTAAAGGCACCTATGACATAAGATATGGGCTTATACATGGAGGGGCCTACAACAATAAAGAGACTGAACACAGCGAGCTGAAGGGATCCTCCTGACCACTAACGACCATTGACACTTCTGCCCTAACTAAAACCACATTCTCCTTTGGGAAAAACTTACTCCAGTCCAGCCTTTCCTATCTCATGTACAAAGGATTCAAATCTACACCTGGCACTGAAGCCTCCTTAAGCACCCAATTTCTATGCCAAGAGGAGTCCTCCAAATCAAGAGACTTAAATTTGTTATAGATCACTCTCAACTGAAAACCCATGAAATTCAACTATCGTAGCTCCTCCTTTTGATTGTCTTCTAGCCTACCACTCTTCCCCATAACTTCCAACAGAATTTCTTCTGACACTTCATTCAGTTTTTACTCCTCGAATTTGGGTTGCTTCCATTCCCATCTACGTTCCCTTGAAATCTCCTTCCCGTCCTCCACAGCTCACTCGAACTCCTTCGATCGCTCTATTTTCCACAAATTCTCTACTTTCATTTCTTATTCAATATTTATATATACTAATATTGCATATAATGCTATATTAAATAATTATATATTATAACATATATTTAACTATTTGTTGCAGAGAATACATAAAGGAAAAGGCCGTTTAAACTAATAATAACCATGGCGGTTATATGGGGAGTGGTTTTGGGAAGTTCTCTATTGGTATCACAACGTGTGGAATCTCTAGAGGCTATTTGTGAATGGCCCAGGGGATGTGCATGCCATATGAGTTATAGATAAATTCTATTTATTGGATTTTTAGACTTATAAGAGATGAATTCTTATATCGTATAACACTATTTCTGAGTTTAAAAGAAATTTCTTATTTTCTTAATTTAATATTTAATATAATTATTGTTGGATTAATTACCAGTGTCCCCTTTAAGTATTCATGACATGGAATAATAGCTTTCTTTGGGTATTTATCTGGGGTTTGTGTTGAGTGTTAACAGGGCGATCTTTTGGCAGAACAAAAAATGTTGCTTGCTAACAATTGGGATCAGATCCATGGTCACGGGTTCGAATCCCCTTGAGTAACATTGAGCGGGTGGGATTATTGGACTAATTACCAGTGTCCCCTTCAAGGATTCATGACATGGATTAACAGTGTCCCACGAGTACTTATCTGGCATTTGTATCGAGCGTTAACAGGTTGATCTTTTAGTGCAATGACAAACATTCCTTTCTAACAATTATTTATTTAAATTGAGGAACCCTATTGAAACCGTTGATTTATTACCAATTCTAATTATGGAATTCCACATGTTTCACTCAATACTATGATTTGAATTATTTCTTGCAACTCTCTAGAAAATTCCAATTGTTAAAATTCTTTCTTGCCAATGTTGCTTCTCAAGTTTTCACCAAATCCCTGATATAAAGAGGGAGATAAACGCATTCGAAAAATATTTTTATAGCATTTAAGTTCTGATAATGGCCTTCAACCACTTAATAGGTCAGATAGGCACTTCATCCACTAGCGGTATGCAAAACATGCCACCTGTCCCTTTGGTGGCAAGGAGGCATATTTTTAGCTAGAGTAGATCATTTTTGAATTGGCTAGCCACAAACATACACTGCACCCTTTGCTTTTGATCTACAAATGTGCTACTGTAATTATGCAAAAATAGAATAATTTTTAGGGTTATTTTTATATTCTTGTTAAATCTATCCTTTCATGTTTTTGCACCTTTTACATTTGAAAAAATAATTGTTTCATAGCTCTTATCAATAATCCACTGTGCACTTTGCTAGAGTGCAGTTCCCACCATTTCCAACATTCCTATTACACTTCTTCTTCCAATTAGGAGATATATATGTATTTATAAAAATGTTACTATATAATTTGCGTTCATTAAAATATCCTTTATGAAATGTATTTAGTGTATTGAATATATTTATTTCACCTTCATCTTATATGGAGTGGTTTCATTATGTCGATTTTATCATATATATATGACCTAGTTAGATTGTTTGTTTGTTTTTATTTTATTTTTTATGGAGTAATACTAGTATATTCTCTTTTTAAATTAAAAAAGGAAAAATGAATTAAGAGTTAATAACCCAAAGATTTAAATTGTGAAGGTTCATGAGTTTCAGTAATTACAACAGTGATAGTAACAACATGGGAGGCCATCCCATGTGAGAGGTAAAAACAAGTTGAACAGATCAAGACCTAACAAAAGGAAGATCTGGTAGGAGATTCTAGGGTTTTAGTGGAAGACCAGGGTTCTCTAAGGATTTGCATCGATTTTGGAATCTCCCATACATCCAATATTTCATGTTTCATGCCTGAAGAAAATCTTTGGACACAAAGTTGCTACTCAAACTAAGTTACCAGAATTAGATGAGGAAAGAAGAGTTTTTATTGATTCGAAGGTGATCCTTCAAATGCACACTAAGCAACTACAGTCTAGAGTGATTAAAGAGTACCTGATCAAATGGAAGAATATACCATGTGAAGATGCCACTTGGTAGGATGAATCTTTTCTGCAACAACATCCAGAGTTGACTAAATGTTGAGGACAACATTGTTTTGAATGGGAGGGGCATGTTATACCTTTAACCTTTGATATATTTTGGGATATGTGTGGCTGACTTGTGGCTTACATACCTCTTTTATATTCTTGTTACATTTCTCTATGTTCTTAGTTAGGTTGGCCTATGGAGTAACCATGGTTAAGAAGACTATAGATAAGAGGTAGTAGTTAGTCTTTGATCATCATGTTAAGTATTATACGTGTATTGCATTATTATGGAGGTTACCCCATGAAGTGGCTTTGATATATTATCATGTATTTTATTTTTTTGTCAATTATTGTTGTGTGATCTCTCATATTTGCTTATTCTTTGTGATATAAAATCATTCTATGTGAACATCTAAGTAATTTCATTACAAGTGGTATCAAAGATTTGATTTGGGCAAGTTTTACATGGTGTTAGTTTTTAGGATCTAGTGAGGTGTGACTTCTGTGAAAGGAACAAGTGAAAAAACATAACTTGTAATTCGGGAAGAATGATTTTTTTATGTTAGAGCAGTATTGTTTGAAACATTTTTTTGAAAAAAATAATTAAAAAAGAAAAAATAGTTTGGAAAAAAAATTTACTTTGCACAATTGTAATCATTGGATTTGTCTCGATAAGATAATCGTAACGGTATATTCTATCGATACACTATTTTATGCTGAAATGTTTTACCCTAGTGTGCAAAGCTGGTCATTAGATTCATCTTAGTGAGGCAATTGTAATGGTACCATCTCTTGGTATACTTTATTCATGGAAAAAACCCTCCTAGGGTTTGTATATGGTCAGTCCTTTTACATGAGGATGAAAAGGGGGGCAAGAAACTCTTAAGACTCCTAGTGACATAGAATCTGAAACTTCAGATCATTGATTTCTCAACTTGACGTTAGCATGATGACTTTGGTACAGTTTAAACTGATGTTTCAGGGATGCATAAAGAGATTAATGGTGTTCATACTTAATTAAATCAAATCACTACTTCATTGGCTACTCTTTCATCTTAGTTACAGTCGAACAACCTTCCACTTCATCATTTGGGTCCTCCTCTCAACACTAACAACTCAAATTTTGTTGTGAAACTAATGTTGCCCAATGTGGACATGCGTAAGTTTGATGGTAAGGATCCTCTCATTTGGATTATGTAAATTGAGAATTTATTTGATTTGCATCAAAATTCTAGTTCTCAAAAGGTGATAGTGGCATCTTTGTATCTCAAACCTATGCAGTTCATTCGGTATCACTAGTTATGTGTTCAAAATAAAAAGAATGGTGCTCATGTTACATGGTCTATTTTCACTGATGATTTGTTGGCTCATTATCAAAATAATGTCTCTAAGAACTAATTCATCCAGTTAGCCAAACTATAGCAAATGAGAATTGTGAAGGATTATATTCATCAGTTTCAGAATCTATCTTTATGGGTGGAAGACATCATTGAGAAAAATTTGATTGATCTATTTTTGGGTGGCCTCAAATATAGGATCCAATTGGAGGCTTGGATGTTGAACCCAACATCTTTATTAGAAGTTATCCCATAGGCACACATGATAAAGGAAAAAGAGATGGTCAAATAGAAAACTTCACTACTAATCATGATCACACCCTTTCCATCACCATCATATCCTCAACCCACCAGAATGACACCTCAATAAATTAAGGAGAATCAAGCCAAAGGGTTGTGTTATGGTTATGATAGAAAATAGAGCTAATGGTTGTGATATCCTCATTTACAATAAACATTGGGAAGACCATTTTCACCATGTGAAATAGGTACTCTCAATTTTGGAATAACATCATTTGTATGCCAAACCTTCCAAATATACTTTTAGAGCTTGTGACATTGAGTAGTTAGGTCATTTGGTTTCACATACAAGAGTAAAATTAGATACTAAAAAAATCAAGAAATGGTGGAATGGTCGATTCCTAAGACACTCAAGCAACTAAGAGGATTTTTGGGGCTAACTAGTTACTATCACTGGTTTGTCAAAAATTATGGTAGCATTGTAGTCCCACTCACATCTTTATTGAAGAAAGACTCCTTTCAGTGGACTGATACAAATATGAGGGCATTTAAACAATTGAAATTGGCTATGTGCACCACTTCAATGTTGGTTACTCTTTATTTTTCCAAGACTTTTATAGTTGAATGTAATGCATCTAGGTATGGTATGGGTGTTGTAATCATGAAAGAAGGCAGACCACTTACATTTTCAATTTGTCAACTAAAGGGTAAAAATCAGCACAAAACCATTTATGAGAAGGAAATGACGGCCATTTTGTATGCAATCAAAGAATGGATGCCTTATTTGATGGGTTGTCACTTTTAGATAAATACTGATCATGACAGTCTCAAATATTTTTTAGAACAATGGTTATCATCTTAAGAATAACCAAAATTAGTAACTAAAATGTTAGGTTATGATTTTGAAATATTTTACAAGAAAGGCAAGGACAATGTTGTGGTAGATGCACTATCTAGGAAGGATGAATCAGTTGAGGCATCGTTATATGTTATAACCATTTTACAGATAGATTGGCTAAAGGAAGCATGATTAGAATGGGAAAATGATAGTGCTACCCATGATTTGATTCAGAATATTCAGCAAGGTTTGGGTGGATTTGAAAACTTTACATGGAAGGGTGATGCATTATGGTATAAAGATAGATTATACCTATGTAAAAATTCTCTTCTTAATAAAAAAATCCTTCAGAAACTTCATGGAACTCCAATTGGGGGTCATTCAATATTTTTGAAAACCTATCATAGAATTAAGCATGATTTTTTTGGGAAGGACTCAAGGGGGATTTCGAGAAATATGTGGTTGAATGTATGATATGTTAACAAAATAAATGAGAAACCATAAAAAACCTAGGTCTTTGTAGCCTTTATCCATCCCTAGCCAATGTTGGAAAGAGGTGTCTATGGATTTCATTATAGCATTACCGAGATTTGATGGTCAAAATTTTATCATGGTTGTGGTAGATCATCTCAGTAAGTATGCTCATCTCTATTCTTTATCACAACTATTTATTTTTAGTACAATAGCTTCTATTTTTCTCAATATAATTCAAAAATTGCATGGTACCCCTAAGATCATTGTCAGTGATAGAGATCCCATCTTCACTAGAAATTTTTGGATCGAGTTATTTTCATGTTTGGGCACCCAATTGGCTCATAGTTCATCCTATCATCCTCAATCTGATGGAAAAACTAAGGTAGTTGACAAATGCCTGAAAATATATCTCTGTTGTTTTGTTTCTAATAAATAGGGTAAATGGGTTCCTTGGTTTCCACTTGCTAAATGTTGGTATAATACTTATATTCATATTTCTTCCAAAATGTCTCCTTTTCTAGCACTATATGGATACCACCCTCCATCTATAACTTCAACATTGAAGGTCCATCCTAAGGTTCATGCAGTTGAAGAACATATTCACCATCAATAAAAGGTCCTTGCTAGTTTATGTGAAAAATTAACCATGGCCCAAAATCACATAAAGTAGCAAGAAGATCAACACAACAGTGAGAGGCATTTTGACATTGGTGATTGGGTCTTTGTTCGCTTACATCCATATAAAAAAATGTCCTTGAAGTAATAGAAAAAGGATAACAAGCTATCACCTAATTATTATGGGCCTTATCAAATCTTGCAAAAAATTGGTAGTGTGGTCCACAAGTTAGAGTTTCCTTCCTCCATTCACATACATCCAATATTTCATGTTTCATGCATGAAGAAAGTCATTGGACACAAAGTTGATACTCAAATTGAGATACCAAAATTGGAATAGTTTTTATTGATCTGAAGGCAATCCTTCAAATGCACACTAAGGAGTTGTGGTCTGGAGCAATTAAAGAGTACCTGATCAAATGGAAGAATCTGACCTATGAAGATGCCACTTGGGAGGATGAATCCTTTGTGCAAACACATCTAGAGTTGACTCAACATTGAGGACGACATTGTTTTGAAGAGGAGGAGCATGATACGCCCTAAACCTTTGGCATGTTTTAGGATATGTGTGGTTGACTTGTGGCTTACATACCTCTTTTATATTCTTGTTACATTTCTCTATGTTCTTAGTTAGGTCAGCCTATGGAATAACCATGTCTAAGTAGACTATATATAGGAGGTAGTGGTTAGTCTTTGATCATCATGTTAAGTATTATTATCTTAATTCATTGTTGTGGAGGTTTCCCCCTCGAAGTGGATTTTCTATATTATCCATTATTCTTCTTTGATGTCAATTATTATTGTGTGATATCTCATATTTGCTTATTTTATGAAATATGAAAACATTTTATGTGAACATCTAAATAATTTCATTATAGTTCCCCATAGTCCTAGACTCCTCCTCTCAAAACTTTGGAAAGGAGGAGGGATCAGGAGTTCATTTTGTATCCTTCACAAACTAGGACTTTTGGGAGAATATCCAAGTGTTGAAGAGTAAGGGGATGATTGGGAAGTTTGTAAGTCAATGGCCAGTAATGGAAGAAGTGAAAGATGGGGTAGAATTCAATTAGGCACTATAATCCTCCATTCACTTCCACCCTAAGGGTTTTTTCTCAATCACCTGCTCTTCTGAATAGACTAAGTTAGAAATTCTTAAAGGTGGTCCTTAGCTTCTCAAGGGCACCATTTTATGGCTTCAAAACTAGAGCTCCAACTTCAACCCCTTAACAACTAGGAATGGCAGTTTTCCTATTTGGATTAGATTGTATGGGCTACTAGTGGAATAGTAAAGTGAGAACTATCTTAGTCATAATGGTGCAACCCTTAAACATTTCATAAAAATAAACCCTAAGTCTCTCAAAGGGACACTGACATCATATGCATGGATCTATGTCTTATTGAGCTTAGGTGAAGTGATCCCAAAAATTATTAGTATCAAAATTGAGGAAGGACCTTGGGACTAAAGGGTGGATGCAGAAAAGATCCCATTTAGATGTTATAAGTGTAGAGAAATAAAGATTTTTTGCTAAGGATGCCTAGGATTTCTTGGAGCCAAGCCTAAAATAGAAGTTTTAATAAACAAATTTCTACCCCAGGTAGAACCCTTGCCTCAAGTGACATAATAACTCCCCCTTAAGGATCTGATGACTAACACCCATAAAATAATTAGGGATTAATGTTTCAGTGACTAAAGTGCTTAAAAGTATAATTGAAGGTGGGGAGACTATATTACCAAACATCATGCTAAAGGATTGCAATTTCATCTTAGTAGAAGATAAAAAGATTTCTTCCATCATCACTTTGGATACTGGTAGGAAAGATGAGGTGGTTGATATGGAGGACGTGGATAGGGCCAACCCCATTTGGAGGAATTCAGGGATGGTAGGAGACCTTCCATTGTCCCCCCTTCTAGAATATTTTAAGGAAGTAGAGGAAGAAGAGCTACTCTCTGCATATATTGAGTCATTCTCTTTGTCCCAAGTTGACTGCAAAATGTTGTAACCTATTTTTGGATCTTCTAGCAAAAGAGGTCATCAAACAGTTAAAGATCATATAGATGCAAGATTAAAGGAAAACATAAAGCCATTACAACTATATCCTACTCTAGAAAGTGGGGTGCATGAATCCTCATTGAGCATCAATGAAGATTGTTTCATGGAATGTTAGGGGCCTTAATGTTCCTAACAATATGTGCCTAATCAAGTGGCAATTGCATGATTCTATATTTGATGTTTTTCTCTTTCAATAAATAAAGCTTAGCAAGGAGGGAGGTGATTATTTATTAGGTTAGAGTTAGAGTGGTTGGAGGGGGGGTTTTATTGATTCTCTCAGGGATTTAAGAGGATTGGTGGTTATTTGAGGTCCTTCCTAGGCAAAAGTTAAATCTATCAACTCTGGTGCGTGGTGGAAACTTTGTAAGGTCTTGATTTTTTCTTTTGACATTTATTTATTCTTGTTTAATGTATATGAGCTAAATTTTATGGCCAGTAAATCCTAGGTTTTGATTGAAATCCATCAACAAATGGTATTATTTCCATATCAGTGTTGTGTTTTGGTTTAGATTTCAATGCCATCTTATCTAGTGAGGACAAATGGGGAGGATTTAAAATTTAATCCAAATCTCAAAAATATTTCCTTCATTTCACTAAATATTTGAGTCTGGCGAACACTATCCCAAAATTTGAGTGATTGTCATGGAACTTGGGTTCAACAACATTGCAGAGTGATTAGACCACTTTTTGGTTTCCTTAACTTGTCTAGAAAAGGACTAGGCATTTGAATGTGGCATCCTCTCAGTGTTGGGTTCTGACCATGTTCCCATTAATCTCAAAATTAAATAAGATGGTATTCAACCCAAATTCCCTTTCAAATTTGAGTTAATGTGGCTTCAGGACCCTTCCATTTTCAATCTACTCAAGAGATGGTGGTTAGAAGTAAAGGTTGATAAGGGCACAAAAGCCTACACTTATAGCAAAAAAAATTAGTACATTAAGGCTTGCCTCAAAAAGTGGAATAGAGATTGTTTTAGGAACATTTTTAAAGAAATTCCTAGAGTAAAGGTGGATATAGACATTCTCAACCAGGATGTGCTTAAACACTGGTATGGATTCAAATCTTTATCTATTTGAGAATGTTAATTTGGCGGAGCTAGTAGAACTATATTCAAAGGAAGATTTATTTTAGAAACATATGTTTGAGAGACATGGCTTAAAGAGGGACATCAACACAAAGCTATTTCATAACTCAACCCATGTGCAAATAAATGTTAATCACATATCATCCATGATGGATAAAGATGGCAAAACCCTTGAGCAAAAATCAAAGATTTGGGAGGAGGTTGTCTCTTGCATCAGAGACCTTGTCAACTTAGAAGTGGTATACTTGTAGGCATAATCTCACAACCTTAGACATATCCCTATGGTAGTTTCATAAAGGTAGGATAGATTGTTGAAGGCTCCCTTTTCATCAAAATAAATCAGAAGAGTGGTCTTCTTTATGGGTAGAGATAAAGACCCAAGACTAGATGGTTTCCCTGTCACCTTCTTCCAAACCTTCTGGGATATCATTGGTGATGAGATTATGGCACTAGCAGAGGAATCCCATCTAAAACAAAAAATTGGGTCTAATATTAATTGGACCTTCATTGCTCTCATTCCCAAGGGTGAGTCATAGTTAACCTTTGGTGATTTCATACCTATATCTCTTTTGAAACACTATTTACAAGATCATCTCTAAGGCCATTTCCTTTAAGTTGAAAATATTTATCATCAAAATTATTTTTTTCAAACAAGGTGGGTTCACTTTGGGGAGAAACATTCATCGTAGGGTGATTATCACCCATGAAACTATTCATTCTCTTGTGGTTATCCACAAGAAGGGGATGATCTTGAAACTAGATGTTAGTAAGGCATATGATTGAGTCAACTAGATATTTTTTCTAAACACTATGAAAGCCTTTTGAGCCTAGGAATGGTGTAACCTAATTTTTAACTGCATTTTGAGTCTAGAATTTTCAATTTTAATCAATGGGGAACTGGTTGGATTCTTTGAAGTAACCTAGGGACTTAGAAAGTGGGATCCTCTTCCCCTTTTTAATTCATACTCATGGTTGAGGCCTTGGGAAGAGCCTTCTCGAGAGCTAGAAGAGATAGGGAGATCTAGGGGTTAAAATCCATGGTCATAATGGTAAGTTTCACCCACCAATAATTCATGTATGACACTATTTTGTTTGGCTTCCTATCATTAGTGGAGGCTGAGAATCTTAGGCAAATTCTTGTGGATTTTGAGAAAGCTTCCCATCAACGTGTTAACGTTGCTAACTATGAGATTTTATTCTTTAATACCCACCCTCAAATGCAGGTGGCCATCTAAAATGTTTTGAATTTCAAAATTGGCAAGCTACTAGCCAAATGTTTTGGAGTCCCCCTATTCACAGGAGCTACAAGAGATTATTTGTTGGAGAATTTACTCAAGGCTTTTCGCTCAAAACTCTCAGAGTGGAATCTTAAGTGGATCTCTTTGGTTGGTCAGATCACTCTTATAAAATCTATTTTAAGTGCACTACTGATATACGTTATGTTAGTCTTACAACTGGCATAAAAATCCTCAAGGAGCTAGATAGAATCATGATGAACTTCCTTTGGTAGGGAATGAAAGACTCTAGGAAAACTCTTGTTATGAAATGGGATAAGTTTTTCCATCCCCAGGTGGGAGGAGGCACTGGTATTAAAATGTCAGACCTTGAAAATCTCCCTTTGGGAGCTAAATTGGTTTGAGGTGTTAGAAACTGGAGCACACTGGAGATAATTTCTCCACTCACTGTTTAACTTCTTGTTTGCCCCCTCATGCATGAAGTTTTCATGATCACTATTTTAGTCTTCTACGCTTGCATGCATAATTACAGTTAAACTTAGTTTATCTTTCAGTCTTAGCTCAGTCTGCCTTAGTCTACTTTCAGTTTTATTTATTTTTCAAACTCTATTTATGTAAGCATAGTTCATAGTCTTTTGACAGAGAAATAAGAAGATTTAAAAATTCATTCTTTTGATTGCCGTAGCAATCTAGAATCTGTCACTATTATTTTATTTTCTATTATATTTTTTATGCTCTATTTCTACTAACAAATTGGTATCAGAGCCAGGTTGTTCAGAGTGTAGCAGTCAGGAGAAAGGGAGAGAAGAGGAGCAGAAGCACCCAAGTTCAGAGCGCAACAAAAGCCATTAGAGCTGCTAGTGAAAAGTCTAGCGTAACTGAGGAGAAAAGAAATTGTGACCTACAATCACTTGGGGTACAATGCTTGTAGATCCCTCATGCCTCTGCTGAGCTTGAAGTCGAAAGTGATTTAGATTCAGACTAAGGATTTGATGCATGATTTATTGCTTTTATTTCTAGTATTTAGAAATAAAATGTGACGATAAAGAAGCACACTATTTTAAGTTTTTTCTTATTATTGTATATATTGGCAGCATGTTGATTTAAAAAAATAAGATCATTGTATGTCAAAGCATTGTAAGGACGTGCAGTCGTAGCCGTAGCGTTGTCAATACTAGAGGATTTCTGTCATCTGAACGATTTGAGTGATATTGTGGTGTGGTCTTTCAGCTTGAGACATGGCAACAAATAACATCATTTCTCAGCTCTAGATTCCCATTTTCAATGATAAGAACTATGATTTTTGGGCAATTAAAATGTGAACATTATTTTTCTCACAAGATGTTTGGGATTTGGTAGAAAATGGCTTTGTAAAACCATAGGATGAGGCTACCCATCAAGCATTAACTCGAGCATAAAAGGAAGAGCTTAAAGAGAAGAATAAAAAAGATGCAAAATCTCTATTCTTAATCCAACAGGTAATGGATGAATCTATTTTTTTTAGAGTTGCAGTAGCAACGAGATTCAAGTCGGCATGGAAAATCCTAGAGACCACCTATAAAGGTAATACAAAGGTGAAAATAGCTAAATTGCAATCTCTCAGGAGAAATTGTGAAAATTTGCAAATGAATGATTCAGAGTCTATAGACCAGTTTATGGGTCAAGTATTGAAGATAGTGAATCAAATTAGATCTAATGGAGAAAAAAATAACATATCAGAAGATCATAGAAAAAATACTCAAGAGTTTACCCAGCAAATTTGATGCAATAGTTGTAGCTATTGAGGAAACAAAGGATTTGGAACAGTTATCAGTAGATGAATTAATGGGATCTTTGTTAACACATGAATCCATAATGAATAGGAATAAAAATACTTCTTTTGAGAATGCTTTCAAGTCTCAGGTATCATTTGGCAGAGGAAGAGGAAGAGGAAGGTCAAACTTCAGAGAAAGAAGTAGAGGCAAAAATGGAAGGAACAATCCAGATCAAGGTAATAATAATAATTAGAACTACAACAATAGAAGACATGGCAACAATCATTTCCAGTAAAATTCACAAAGGTTTGATAAATCTAACATTCAATGTTATTACTACAAAAAATATGGACATTATGCAAGTGAATGCAGAAAGAAACAAGGAGATGTGTGTTAGGATCCTGTAGCTCACTTTGATATCAAATATTAGTACCTTAGAGCTCAATTGATTACTTTTATATAAGCAACTAAACACCGAATTAAACCAGAAGTAATAAATAACTAAAATTTAGAAACAAAAAAGAATAGATGATACGAGAAATAATACAATATATATTAACACTCTTCTAAAAGGAAATACAATGAAGAAATCACACTCTTCCCACACCTCTTGGGCATACAGTAATTCTCCCTCAAGAGTTCTCTCTCTCTCTCTCTCTCTCTCTCTCTCTCTCTCTCTCTCTCTCTCTCTCTCTCTCTCTCTCTCTCTCTCTCTCTCTCTCTCTCTCTCTCACAATTACAATAAATTACAACCAACTCAACACTGAGTTGTTCCCTCCAAGTGACAATCAACCCAATGGTTGTTGTTTCCTACTCTGACATAAGCAAATCTCCTTGATCTTTCACCTTGCAGATCTAATTGACCTTGCTTACCATGTAGATCTCCCTAATCTTTCACTTTTGCAGATCTAACTGATCTTACACTTTGAAGGATCTAGTCCTTGTCCTTGATTACAATACAGCCCCATGGGTCTCTTAAATAGATCCCAAACCAAATAATAATTAGAAATGCAGACTCAAGACTAAAATTAGTCTTTACATGCAAACTGACTGTTCGTCTAAAATTAGACCAGTTCTGGAAACACACAGGTGACCGACGTTGGTTTCTATCGGACCGATGCTGGCCGACCCCTGATCCATGTTGGTCTATTCTATGTCTATGTCTGACCGATGTCGGTGATACTGCCGATCCCAGTCGACTATGTAGCTGAAGATGACCGATGTCAGTTAGCCTGACTGATGTCAGTTACTCTGTAACCCAACAACCTCCACTTTTGCATATTGGTGAAGCTTTTAGCTCCATAACTTAACAATCTCCCACTTGGAGATAAATAGTTGCACCTGTACTTGTACCTGTACATCCTCTAATTTGTTTATGGCTTGTATCTCCATCTTCAAGTTCAATCTTAAAGACCAACAAAAGTTGAATGAAGATTCAACTTCTCTTTTGTTACCAGCTTTGTTAACATACTTGCAGGGTTCCTATCCGTATGGATCTTTTCCATCTTCAACTCACCATCCTCCAATACCTATCTAATGAAAGGCTAAATATATTTGGTTCTTGAATGAAAGGCTGAATCCTTTGCCAAATGAATTGCTCTTTGACTATCATTATACAATCTGCAACTCTCTTGCTCCTTTTCTAACTCTTCCATGAACCAAGTCATCCATATCATTTCCTTGCTAGCCTCTATGACTGCAACAACCTTTTGCAACTCTAAAATCTAGCTAACCATCATTCCACTAATAATGAACACATATCCTGTGGTGCTTCTCTTGCCATCCAAGTCACCTGCCATATCTGAATCTACATGCCCATGTAGAGAAGTGCTTGACCCTGCATAGCATAAATACTTGCTACTGGTCCCTCTCAGATATCTAAGAATCCACTAAACTTATTTCTAGTGCTTTTTTTTTGGATTGGCCATAAACTTGCTAACAAATCCCACTGCTTGGGCAATATTAGGTCTAGTACATACCATGTACTCAACCTCATCATGTGATTTAAGACATTGTTCTAAGCTCAACTTGAACTGTCTAGCCATAGGTGTGCTTACTGATTTTGCATCTTGTAAATTGAACCTCTCCACTACCTTATTCACATAATTCTCTTGAGACAAAAGCAACACGTGATTTTTCCTGTCTCTAGAAATACTCATGCCAAAGATTTTCTTTATTGCTCCCAAATCTTTCATGGCAAATGTCTGAGCTAATTTTACCTTTAGCTCAGCAATTCCCTGCATGTATGAACCTGTAACAAATATAAACACTACATACAGTAACAGGATAATATAACTAATATTATCCAACTTGGTAAAATAAACACAATGGTCACACTGACATTGACTAAAGCCATGCTTTGTCATAAACCTGTCAAACCTCAAATACCATTGTCTTACAGCTTGCTCAAGACCATATACACTGGCCTTCTGTCTCACCTATCTATTCTCTCATTTCTTTAATTTGTAAATCCATTTATTTTTCAGTGCTTTCTTTTTGGCTGGCAACTCTACCAAATCCCACGTTTGGTTCTCTCCCAAGGAATCAATTTTCTTATTCATGCCGTGCTCCCACTGTTTCCTAGATTCTACCTACATTGCCTCTTCAAAACTTCCTGGTTCTCGACCATCAGTGAGCAACAAGTAGTATAAAGAAGGGGAATAATGAATTTGAGGCTTACTTACCCTTTCGAACCTCTTCATGGGCATTTGAGACTCATTGATAGCTTGCTGTCTGCCCAAATTTCATTTTGTCAGTGACTGATCTCAGTCATCTCTGGCCAACCTCGGTCTGCACCCGACCAATGTCATTTCCACTTGATCACCAATTTTGATTCCTTGACTGACGTTGGTGTCCACCTGCCTGACATCACCAAATTTGGTCTCCACCAGATTGATGTCAGTTCCTGCCTGATCGCCAACATCGATTTCCTGACCGATGTCAGTCTCTGTGTTTTCCTGTGAGTGATGATTTTTACCTGCAAGCTCATTTTGGCTCAAAACCTTGTCCAAATCAACATTGCCCTACTCAAAATTATTCAGCCTCTTGAGCTAATCACTGTCCATCACTTTCTCCTTAAAAACCAAGGCTTTTCAGTTCTTAAATGTGTCAAAAATATCAGACTTAAAAAAATGCATTCCCTTCTCACTCATGTGACCAAACTTACAGAGCCACATCTTTGCATCTACATCTGAAGTAGATAAAATAGAAGGAGAATCAGTAATACAAGTAGATAGATAAAGTGTACCTACTTTCTTACCTCTTGCTAATACAAGTGCACTCTTGGAAACTTTTCAAGATTCTGTTGTGAGAGTTACTATGCAACCCTCATCACCCAACTTTTGTGCAAAAATTAGACTCCTCTTCACGATGGGAACATGCATGACATCCTTCAACACCCATATGTTTCCAGTCTGCAATTTTAGCTACACTTTTTCTTTGTCAACAATTTGACAAGGCTTACCATCCCCTAAATAAATTTTTCTAAAGTCTCCATGGACATAATCATGAAAAAATTCTCTATTTGGGGTTGCATGGAAAGAGGCACCAAAATCTAAAATCCAAGATTCTACTTTATCCAAGGAACATATAAGAACATCCCGTGTAACAATACCTACATCATTTGCTTCTTTATTTCCTTCATGTTGATATTCTGCCAACCAACAATCTTTCTTTACATGCCCTTTCTTTCCACAATTCCAGCAGGTTATACCTCTATTTCTGGATTTGGATCGACTGCCTATCTTTGACCTTGATTTCCCTTGCTCGACCTTCTCTCTTTGCTTTCACTTGCTTTCAACACTTAAATCATTTTCTGATGATTCCCTTGTACTTATCTTGCGAATTTCTTCATTTAAGATTACAATAACAACATCATCAACTTTCAAGATATTTGAAGCAGACGCAATATTACTAACTGCCATTACTAAGCTATTCCAACTTTTAGATAAAGAGCATAAGATTAAGAGAGCCTTAATTTTGTCATCAAAAACTATTTTGACTGAAATTAACTGATTTACTAAACCATGGAAATCACTAAGATGATTATATACCGATCCACCTTCCTGCATTTGTAAATTAAATAATTGCTTCATAAAAAATACCTTATTCGAAGCTGAGGGTTTTTCATATAAATTTACCAAAGATTCCATTAACTCTACCGTTGTCTTTGCCTGTGATAAGTTGTAAATCACAGATGATGCCAGGCTCAACCTTATAGATCTCAGAGCCTTTCTATCAAGAACATTCCATTCTTCATCTTGCCTATCTGTAGGCTTGCTTGCAACTCCACCCAACGGTAAATATAGATCTATCTGATACAGATAATATTCTATCTGCATCATCCATAATTGATAATTTTTGCCATTGAATTTATCCATTCTTAGTCTTATTTTTTCTGCCATTGCTTTACTCCCACTCAAACAGAAACCCCTGTGAGTGAACCTATAATCAACAAATACTAACCCGCTCTACCACTTGTTAGTGATCCTAGCTGTGATACCACCTGTTAGGATCATGTAGCTCACTCTGATACCAAATGTTAGTATCTTAGAGCTCAATTGATTACTTTTGTATAAGCAACTAAACACATAATTAAACTAGAAATAATAAGTAACTAGAATTTAGAAACAACAAAGAATAGATGATACGAAAAACAATACAATCTGTATTAACACTCTTTCATAAGGAAATACAATGAAGAAATCACACTCTTCCCACACCTCTTGGGTGTACAGTAGTTCTCCCTCAAGAGTTCTCTCTCTCTCTCTCTCTCTCTCTCTCTCTCTCTCTCTCTCTCTCTCTCTCTCTCTCTCTCTCTCACACACACACACACACACACACACAATTATAATCAATTACAACCAACTCAACACTGAGTTGTTCTCTCTAAGTGACAATCAACCCAATGGTTGTTGTTGCCTACTCTGACACAAGCAGATCTCCTTGATCTTGCACCTTGCAGATCTAATTAACCTTGCTTACCATTTAGATCTCCCTGATCTTGCACTCTTGCAGATCTAATTGATCTTACACTTTGAAGGATCTAGTCTTTGTCCTTGATTATAATACAGCCCCATGGGTCTCTTAAATAGATCCCAAACCAAATAATAATTAGAAACGCAGACTCAAGACTAAAATTAGTCTTTACATGCAAACTGATTGTTCATCTAAAATTAGACCAGTTCTAGAAACACACAGATGACCAACGTCAGTTATTGACTCATCGATGCTGGCTGACCCTTGACCGATGTCGATCTGTTTTGTGTCTATGTCTGACTGATGTCGGTGATACTACCAATGCCAATCGACTGTGTAGCTAAAGATGATCGATGTCGATTGGCCTGACTGACGTCGATTACTTTGTAACCCAACAACCTCCACTTTTGCACATTGGTGAAGCTTTTAGCTCCACAAATTAACAATGTGGACAAGCAAAATGTTAATTACACAAATGAATCTAGTTCTAATTTTAGAAGCTTATTTTTCACTTGTCATATTGGTCAAGAAAATGCTAGAGATATTTGGTTCTTAGATAGTGGATGCAGTAACCATATGACAGGGAATAAAGAATTCTTTGCTAGTCTTGATGATTCTATAAAATCTAAAGTGAAATTAGGAAATGATAACAAAGTGGATGTAATGGGCAAAGGAGTAATAAATGTTTTAGCAAAAAATGGTGAAAGAAGATTTATTCCTGATGTTTATTTTGTACCTAAACTAAAGCATAATCTTATGAGTGTTAGACAGTTAGTATAGAAATGTTACAAAGTATCTTTTATGGATAATGTTTGCACAATACTAGACCAATTTCCAAATGACAGGTTGATAGGAAAAGTGGAGATGACCAAGAATCGGATGTTCCCTCTTCGAATTCAGTGCATCCAAGGAGAAGAGGAAGCCCACTTCAAAACCATGCATCTAGACCAATCATGGCTATGGAACTTAAGGTATGGACATTTACATTTTGGAGGTTTGAATTTGTTAAAAAATAAAAATATGGTGAAGGGATTACAACCAATAGAACAGCCATGAAGTTCATGTGAAAGTTGCATTCTAGAAAAATAACATAGAGAGAGCTTTCTAGTAGGATCCTCATATAGAGCAAGGGTAATATTGGAGCTAGTCCATAGTGATTTATGTGGATCAATGCAAATTTTATCATTTGGAGGTAGTTCTTATTTTCTAACCTTCATTGATGATTTTATCAGAAAGACTTGAACATATTTTCTCAAAAATAAGTCTGAAGCCTTTGGAAAATTTAAAAAATTCAAGGCTATGGTTGAAAAGCAGAGTGGCCTTTACATCAAGGCACTTAGATCAGATAGAGGAGGTGAATATATGTCTAATGAATTTCAATATTTTTGCAGATATCATGGAATTAAAAGGCAACTGACTACAAGGTACACACCACAATAGAATAGTGTAGTAGAAAGAAAGAATAGAATAATCATGGAGATGGCTAGAAGCATGTTGAAGGCCAAACATTTGTCAAATGAATATTGGGCAAAAGCAGTAGCATGTGCAGTATATATTTTGAATAGAAGCCCAACAAAGAGTGTCAGAGATCGAATTCCACAAGAAGCTTGGAGTGGTAAGAAGCATAGTGTACATCATTTCAAAAAAATTGGTTGTATTGCATATTCTCTTATACCATCTAAATTGAGAAGAAAACTAGATGATAGAGGTGAGAAATGCATTTTTATTGGCTATAGTGAAGAATCAAAGGCTTATAAGTTGTATAACCCTATTTCAAAGAAAATAATTATTAGCAGAGATGTGGAATTTAAGGAAGAAGAAACATGGGATGGAAGCATTGATAAAACCATCACAATTAGAGCACCAATTTCCCAAAATGAAGAAGAATTTGAAGAAAAAAATTTGCAAGGTGATCAATCCTCTCCACAAGCAAGAACAAGCACTCCGATAAGAACACCTAGGAGCTTAGCACAAGGTGAATCATCTAGTCATGCATGTCATCCTACACCTAATTCACAAGTAAGTGATGAATCATATCCAACTCTTGCCACTTTAAGATCAAAATTTAAAGGTAAGAAAATGAGAAACTTTAATGAGATTTATAATCAAGAAGAAGAGAAGTTAGATTTATGTTCAAATTTTACCTTTTTTTCTCACAATCCTATGTATTATGAAGAAGAAATTAATGAGGAACATTGGATAAAAGCAATAGATGAAGAGATGAATACCATTGAGAGAAACCAAACATGGGATCTAATTAATCTACTTGAAGGTAAGGATTGCATAGGAGTCGAATGGGTTTATAAGACCAAATTTGATGCAAAAGGAAATGTTGAAAAACAAAAGGCAAGGCTAGTAGCAAAAGGTTTTGCACAAGAACATGGAATTGATTATAATGAAACATTTGCTCCAGTTGCTAGACTTGATACTATTAGAATGGTTTTAGCAATAGCTACACAAAATATTTGGAATGTATATCAAATGGATGTCAAATCAGCTTTCTTGAATGGTTTCCTAGATGAACAAGTGTATGTAAAACAACCACCAGGTTATGAAGTGCATGGACATGAAAAAAAAGTCTATAGATTGAAGAAGGCCCTCTATGGTCTCAAGCAAGCACCAAAAGCATGGTATAACAAGATTGAATTATACATGACAAACAATGGATTCAATAGAAGTAATAGTGAGCCTACATTGTACACAAAAATCAACAAAAAAGGTCAGATTTTGATTGTGTGTTTGTATGTTGATGATTTGATTTTCACTAAAAATTTGTCTATAGACATATTTAAATCAGAAATGAAGAAAGAATTTGAAATGAGAGATTTGGTATTAATGAAGTAATTTTTGGGCATTGAAGTTGTTCAATCAGAGAAGGGAATATTTATTTGTCAAACTAAATATGCAAAGGATGTGTTAAGGAGGTTTAAGATGTTGAATTGTAAATCAGAACCTACACCAATTGCTACAGGGACCAAAATTAGCAAAGAAGACAAAGGGTCTAATGTTGATTCTACAACATTCAAAAGACTAGTTGATAGTTTGATGTATCTTACAGCTACAAGACCAGATATCATGTATGGAGTTAGTTTAATCTCTAGATTCATGGAGTCACCAAAAGACTCACATTGGCAAGTTGAAAAGAGGATATTGAGATATGTGGTAGGAACAATAAAATATGGAATTTTATATTTCACAACTAATGATTTTGGTTTGATTGGTTATACTGATATTGATTTTTCAAGTAGCATTGATGACAGGAAGAGTACTTCTAGACATGCCTTTCTTTTTGGAATAGGTGTGGTCACATGGGCATCCAAAAAGCAACCTATAGTGACATTTTCATCAGCTGAAGCAGAATATGTAGCAGCCATATCAACAACATGTCAAGCAACTTGGATGAGGAGAGTATTGACAGATTTATTACAAGCACAGAAGGAGTCAACACCAATCTTTTGTGACAATAAATCAGCAATTGCTTTGTCAAAAAATCATGTTTTTTGCAAGAGGAGCAAGCACATTGATACAAGATTCTATTTTATTAGAGAGTTAGTAAACAATGAAGAAATTCATTTGGAGTTCTGTAGATCTGAGGACCAATTGACAGATATATTCACAAAGGCATTAGCGAAGGAGACCTTTGATTAGGTTGTGGAGCTAAAAGCTTCAACCCTTTGCAAACAAAAGGAACAGAAGGTTGCTGAGATCCAGGAGCACCGGCATCTGTAGCAGGACCGACGTCGATCGTGACCAGTGCAGAAGGCCACCAGCGACGACAGGAAGTCGGCCGACGTCGGCAAAACCAGACAAGCAGGGATCGACGTCGGTCGCCTGTGTGTTCTAGAACTGCTCGTTGCACAGACAATTAGTTAAGTGAACAAAGAGTTTGTATGTAAAGACCAGTTAGAGTCTTGGGCTGCGAGGATAATTGTCTAAATTAAGAGTCTAAGTTATTGTTTAAGTTATGGATCTATTTATAGATCCATTGGCATGTATTGTATAAGTATGAGATAGAGAGGAAGGCGTGTAAGCTCCTTCTATCATTGTAAGGTCATTTTGAGTTGCAGGTTGTTGCAAGCTCATTGGAGATCTACATGTGAGTATGGTCTATTGAATTGCAGGTTGCAGGTTCATGAGAGATCAGCTTGAAGTGCTATAGAGTGCTTGGTGTACCAGCAGGGTTATTACTGACTGGTTGGAGAGGTGAACACCAATTCTGTGTGTGAGTTGGTTGTTGGGACCGTTTTTGTGTAAGAGAGTGTGTGTGAGAAGAATTACTGTACACTTGAGGTGTGGCAAACCTCTGTAAGGTGAAAGAGTGTGGCGGCTCTTTGTTGTATTCTTTTCTGTAAAGTGTTAATACAAGATAGTGTATTATCTCTCATATTCTGTGCTATTGGTGAATTCTAGTTACTTGTGCTTCTGGTTATTTCCGCATATTTAATTGCTTATATTTGGTAATCATATTCTGCTCTTTCTGAGGAGCAAGATCCAACAAGAGGAATCAGAATAGGTGTGTTTGTTCTTGGACTTCCCTAACAATTGGTATCAGAGCCTTGGTTATAGGTTCAAAAGCTGATTCCCTAACAATTGGTATCAGAGATTTTGGTTGGGATATTAACAGATTGGTTTAGATCTGGGTAGTGTGTTTTGATTACAGGGTACTCACAGGGTTTATGTTTGAGTGGGAGTTGAGCAATGACAGAAGACAGTATGCTACGAATGGAAAAGTTTAATGGAAAGAACTACCAATTATGGAGGATGCAGATTGAGGACTATCTGTATCAGAAAGATTTATACTTACCGTTGGGTGGGGTTGGTAGCAAACCCCAGAATATGAAAGATGAAGAATGGGAGGTTCTTGATCGGAAGGCTCTGGGATCTATTAGATTGAGTCTTGCATCATCTATGATTTCTAGCTTATCACAGTGTAAGATAACGGTGGAGTTGATGGAATCTTTGGTAAATTTATATGAAAAACCCTCAGCTTCAAATAAGATATTTCTTATGAAGTGTTTATTTAATTTGAAAATGCTGGAAGGTGAATAGTTCATAGCCATCTTAGTGATTTCCATGGTTTGGTAAACCAGTTAAGTTCAATCAATATTGTATTTGATGATGAAATTAGAGCTCTCTTAATCTTGTGCTCATTACCTGAAAGTTGGGAAGGTTTGGTAATGGCAGTTTCTAATACTGTGTCTGCTTCAAAAGTATTAAAAGTGGATGATGTTGTGAGTGTGATCTTGAATGAAGAGATACGCAGGAAAAGCACAAGTGAATCATCTGGAGATGCTTTGAGTGTTAAAGGTAGAGGAAGGCAAAGAGAGAAGATAGAGCATGGGAGATCAAGGTCAAAGATAGGCAGGACATCCAAGTCCAGGTATGGCAGAATAACCTGCTAGAAATGTGGAAAGAAAGGGCACTTAAAGAGAGATTGCAGATCAGGTGGAGATCAACATGAAGGACATGAAGAAGAAGTAAATGTTGTGGATTACCTTGCACAGGATGCTCTAGTATGTTCTTTGGATAAAGTAGAATCTTGGGTTCTAGATTTTGGTGCCTCTTTTCATGCATCCCCACATAGAGAATTTTTTCATGAGTATGTCCAGGGAGACTTTGGAGAAATTTGTGTAGGGGATGGTGAGCCTTGTCAGATTGTTGGCAAAGGGAAAGTGATGCTGAAACTGCAGACAGGTAACACATGGGTGTTAAAAGAGGTCATGCATGTCCCATTTCTGGAGCAAAATTTGATTTCTGTTAGAAGTTTGGGTGATGAGGGTTGCACAGTAACTCTCACAGCGGACTCTTGGAAGGTTACCAAGGGTACACTTGTTGTAGCTAGAGGTAAGAAAGTAGGTACGCTTTATCTATCTACTTGTATTACTGATTCTCTTTCTGGGTTATCTACTTCAGCTGGAGATTCAGAGATGTGGCTTAATAGGCTTGGCCACATAGATAAGAAAGAGATGCATGTTCTTGAGTCAAAGGATATGCTTTCAGATTTGGAAGGTATGGATCGTGATTTTTGTATGCAGAAGAAGAAGGTGAAGTTTCTTGAGGAATCCGATGTTAGTGACAAGAACAGAAAAGCCTTGGTTTTCAAGGAGAAGGTGACGGACAGAGTTTAGCACAAGATACAGAGGAATTCTGAGCAGAGTAAGGGTGATTTGGACAAGGGTTTGATCTAAAAGGAGCTCACGGGAAAAAGTCAGGTCTCACTAGAAAAATACAGAGACCGACGTCGGCAAGAAAAATGGTGTCGGTGGCCAGACAGGGACCGATGTCAGCTATGTGCAGCCCAACGTCGGTGACTCAGGACAGAGAGCGACCGGCGTCGGCCAGGGGAAAATGACGTTGGCAGGGAGGCAGTTACAGGGAACCGACATCGGTCAGATGCAGACTGAGATGTAACTGGCATCGGTTACTGAGACAAATTTTGGGTGGACAGCACGCTGTCATGGAGTCTCAAGCACCCATATGGAGGACCGAAGGTGTAAGTAAGTTCTTAAATTTGTCATTTACCTTCTTTACACTACTTGTTGCTCACTTATGGCATAGGACCAGGAAGTTATTGAAGAAGCAGAACAGGTAGATCTAGGAAACAGTGGGAGCTTGGCATGGATGAGGATGTGATTCCTTGGAGGAGAACCAAATAGGTGTTTTGCGTTGAGTTGCCAGCTGGAAGAAAGCACTGAGAGACGAATGGATGTTTAGGATGAAGAAGAGCAGAAATAGATACGTGAGATGGAAGATCAGGGTATATGATCTTGTGTATGCTGCAGGGCAATGGAGGTTTGATCATTGTGTTTCTCTTTACCAGGTTGGATAGTATTAGCTACACTATCCTATTTCTGTATGATGTGCTTGTTGCAGGGTTACATATACAGGTATTGCTGAACTAAAGGTAAAGCTAGTTCAGGGGTGTGTCATGGAGAATCTGGGAGCAGCAAGATTCTTTGGCATGAGTGTGTTCTAGAGACATGGAAGATCATGTGTTGACTTTGTTTTAGGATGATTGTGTGAGACCGGTTAGCACGCTGATGGTTAGACAGCTCACAGAACAGGTGTCTTGATTCACATAATGAGGTTAAGTGCATGGTATGTACTAAACCTGAGTTTTCCCAAGCAGTGGGAATTTTCACAAGTTTGGAGTCAATCTGGGAGTGAAGTACTGAAGGGCAGTTTAGTGGGACCAGCAGCAGGTGCACATGCTATGTAGGGTCAAGTTCTTTTCTACACGGTTGTAGATGCAGATATGACAGGTAATTTGGTTGACAGGTTTTGCACTACAAGATCTATAGTGGTTGGTCTTCAAGAGTAATCTTGAGGAGGAATACGGAGCCAAGGGAACAAACTAGACTGAGTATAGGTACAAGTACAGGTTGCAGCTGTTTATCTCCAAGTGAGAGATTGTTAGGTTGTGGAGCTAAAAGCTTCAACCCTTTGCAAACAGAAGGAACAGAAGGTTGCTGAGATCCAGGAGCACCGACATCGGTAGTAGGACCGACGTCGGTCGTGACCAGTGCAGAAGGCCACCAATGACGGCAGGAAGTCGACCGACGTCGGCAGAACTAGGCAAGCAGGGACCGACGTCGGTCGCCTGTGTGTTCCAGAACTGCTCGTTGCACAGACAGTTAGTTAAGTGAACAAAGAGTTTGCATGTAAAGACCAATTAGAGTCTTGGGCTGCGAGGATAATTGTCTAAATTAAGAGTCTAAGTTATTGTTTAAGTTAGGGATCTATTTATAGATCCATTGGCATGTATTGTATAAGTATGAGATAGAGAGGAAGGCATGTAAGCTCCTTCTATCATTGTAAAGTCATTTTGAGTTGCAGGTTGTTGCAAGCTCATTGGAGATCTACATGTGAGTATGGTCTATTGAATTGCAGGTTGTAGGTTCATGGGAGATCAGCTTGAAGTGCTATAGAGTGCTTGGTGTACCAGCAGGGTTATTACTGACTGGTTGGAGAGGTGAACACCAATTATGTGTGTGAGTTGGTTGTTGGGACCATTTTTGTGTAGGAGAGTGTGTGTGAGAAGAATTACTGTACACTTGAGGTGTGGAAAACCTCTGTAAGGTGAAAGAGTGTGGCGGCTCTTTGTTGTATTCTTTTCTGTAAAGTGTTAATACAAGATAGTGTATTGTCTCTCATATTCTGTGCTATTGGTGAATTCTAGTTACTTGTGCTTCTGGTTATTTCTGCATATTTAATTGCTTATATTTGGTAATCATATTCTGCTCTTTCTGAGGAGTAAGATCCAACAAGAGGAATCAGAACATGTGTGTTTGTTCTTGGACTTCCCTAACAAATACCAATTGACAGATATATTCACAAAGGCATTAGCAAAGGAGACCTTTGATTATCTGAGACAAAATTTAGGCATTGTAAATGTTGAAGTAGTTAGTGGTATAAATTAAGGGGGAGTGTTAGAAACTGGAGCACACTGGAGATAATTTCTCCACTCACTATTTAACTTTTTGTTTGCCCCCTCATGCATGCGGTTTGCATGATCATTATTTTAGTCTTCTATGCTTGCATGCATAATTGCAGTTAAACTTAGTTTATCTTTCAGTGTTAGCTCAATCCGCCTTAGTCTACTTTCAATTTTATTTGTTTTTCAAACTCTATTTATGTAAGCATAGTTCACAGTCTTTTGACAGAGAAATAAGAAGATTAAAAAATTCATTCTTTTGATTGCCGTAGCAATCTGGAATCTGTCACTGTTATTTTATTTTCTGTTATAGTTTTTTATGCTATGTTTCTACTAACATGAGGTATGATCACTCAAACTTCTGCAACTTGGAACAAGCCCCTCTAGAAAAAATACTTCAGGTATTTATCCCCTTTCAACATTTTGAAGGTGGGAAATTCTCCTAAGGGTTCCCACCTATGTAAGCTGGAAAGGCAATTGGGTTATTATTTGTAATGATGTTCCAATAGAAAAAGATAATAATAATTTGAGGGTTTTGGCATTGATAGATAGGCATATACACTATAAATGTCGAGGGAGAACATCATGCGATGGGCTTGTCAATTGTATGTCTTAATGTTAATAGTGCTATCATTGTCGAGTACAATTTTAATGTTAATAATGTTTTTCGCTAATTTGTAAAAGCTCCCTCGGCTTTTCGTTTGCTTTTATCAGGGGACAACAACATGGGGAATTGGTTTGATCATCGGTCTGACAATTGGAAGATTTCTGACACAGGTAAGTTCTATTAGTAGCTTGCTGTATATGTTAAAGTTTTCTATTTTTGTTACCGGAAGAAAATATGGAATGAAAAGAAGAAGCTTTTATGTTAGAAAAAAACATATAAAAATAGAAAATAGAACACACACAGATAATAACACATTCAGATTGCTATAGCAATCAAGGAACAAGATTTTTAATAATCTTCTTGATCTTCTGATCTTCTTGATCTTGTTCAAATTACAATACTGCCCCATGGGTCTATTAAATAGATTTGAAAAACTAACAATAATTAGAAAAAACAAACCAAAGACTAATTTTAGTGTTTACATGCAAACTGCAACTCTAACAGTTTAACTAACTGTTTGTTAACTAACTGATAGTTAACTGCTGCATGCATGAGGAGTGGAGAAATTAACTCCAGTGTCCCACATTTTATATATTAATGATTATGAAAAGTCAAAATAGATCCATCGACTGGACTGGACTGGACTGGACTGGACTGGAAACGAGGGGAATCGTTATAATTTTCAGTTATTTATAAATTTTGAAGTTTTCCTGTAAGCCATGTTGGATCATAACATTTTTTTAAATTATTTTATTAGTTAGAGGTTATACGCTGGGGTGAAACCCGAAAGATTCGTTTTATAATAGACAAATGTATATATAATTTTTGTCCCATTTAGGTATCGGTAAGTGTAGGGAATATACGGTTTCAATTTTATGATGAATACTCGTATTTGATTCGTCAGACCTAGCAACCTTAACAGCCAACATTCTATCACCCTTCTTGATATGAATACATGCACAAAGTGTTTTTTGTAAGTTGGTTTCATAATGCATCACCCCACAGTGATAATTTGCGTCTATAAATTCCATGGCTGCAAATCTTGAAGCCGATTTCAACCAAATTCGATTTATGGAATGCCTTGTGTTATTTCGAATACAGAATGGCATTAAATAGGCATGGAACGAATAACGACAACATTTTTTTAAGCATACAATTGAAACTTATTTTGAAACAACTACGGTAACAAATTTATAGACAGTTGTACAAAGATTTTGACTGTGTTACATACATCCATGGTTTAACTTTTTGCATTTAACACTTCATCCTCCTTACCCGACTATGGGCATTGTCCAACTTCATTTCCACCCCAGAAAGCTTTCCTTGGCCTGTGCAAACTTTTACAGACTTTCTTAAATCCATAGAGGTGACATCATATATGATCTACACCAAAACATTGAAAATGCTTCCAATTTGTATAAAACAAAAATTCAAATAATCGAATCTAGCGACAAGAGTGAAAAGAAAACGGATCTTACAAAGTTTTTACCTTGGCCAATAGATTTTTCCGAAGTTAACAACAGCTTTCAATTGGCTAATCCTACAATTAAAACTTTAAAAATTAATTTAAAAAAAATGATAATAGACACTCCTGGTCAATTCTGAAAAATACAATCCTTCCAATCTGCAGCATAAAAGGCAAAAGGCACATAATGATTGATATTTAAAAAATTGAATTCATTGGCCTAATTTTCAAGAAAGAATATAAATTGAAAATAATGTAAACACTACAGCAAAAAAATGTAGAAATATAAACAAACAAATCTCCTGCATTTGAATGGCCATAACTTCAAAAAAAAAAATTCTATCCTTATAAAGTTTGGAAATGAAGATGAATAGCATTCTTTGCATAACAAAATAAAAAGAATAAAAACAAAAAGACAATAAAAATCTCTAAAATCTTAAAGCATTAAGAGCCTTTCTAAGTACAACAAATTTGGGCTATCCTATGTAAATGGAGTGCCAAACCAGAAAGTGGCGGAAGCAAAAGAAACAATAGAATAAATGAACTCTGTTTATAAAAACAACCAAATATGATAATGAATGGTGTTGTGCGGCCATCTGCAAGCCAAAAAATCATCACACTTACTATTACCATAGTTGTACCGTGTTTTAGCTATCTTC